>CM034362.1:12223604-12258604 GCA_019925275.1 Mytilus edulis
ATGTGCTCCCCGTTTTGGGTTTTTCGTAGAGCACAACATTTATACCTTTATGAGTTGTGTTTGCATACGTTTTTTTATTTCTTCGTTCTTTGACTTGTTTTTGTGCTCGCCTATCTAAGACTTTATTGTTTCTTTGTGTCTCATTTTCTCCTTGTCATCCATTTGGGTTGTTGTATTTGAGGTTCCTATTGAAGTCTTCTCAAGTTACATATTCCAAAATCCCCAAACCCCAACAAGTCCTCTAAATGACTATAAATAAATTTTGTGTTTTTACTGTCTTCTGATTGGTTAAAATTATAAGTTTTATTTTCAATGTTGTCAATTTTGATGGCGACACGCCCACTTTGACGTTGTGTATTCATACGCCAACATATGTGTACGTTGTTATTGTTAATATTAATAATATAAAAAGTTCTTTGAGCCTTAGTTTTGATAGAAATTTATTTATAACGAATGGCAATAATTTATTTTGATTTTATTGAACCATAAAACTAATTTTTAACTCTTCACATTTTACATATTCCGCTTCGCGGATTATTCAATGTGAAGAGTCAAAAATTAGTTTTATGGTTCAATAAATTCGAAATAGATAATAGCCATTCATTAAGTAAGACGTCAGAGTAATCGTGGAGGCAATAGATGCCTATTACCTTTTGTGCGGGTTCCAATCTTAATCGGTCCTTTGTTTCGTTACCATGACGAACAGCTTTCATTTTGTGCTTGTTTATCGTGTAAAGAAATTCAGATTCTTCAAAAATCTGTTGAAAAACAATTAAAAACTTGAACACTTACATAAAATTTATTTTTGCAATTTTGAAAGCGATATATAATAATTCTATTGCCAATATTATTTACATAGAAACTGTTGTTCGGAAATGGTAATGTATTGTGTTGGTTGTTGGCTGGATCGGCCTGTTGTGTTCCCTTATTGCTACACTAACTGTGCGGAAATTAAAATAGAATGGCGGACCAGTTTACTGTTGTTTGATGGTATGGTCTACTGTTTATAATTCAAGATTATCCAAAATGGTTGTTAAAAAATTTCGATTGAATTTTTTCAGTAATGAAATTGCTGAGTAAACGTTCGTTTGTCTATACAGGATGTATAAATACACGGCCACATACATCTCTTAGGCAGCAACCATTTGATTTTCGGGGGGGGGGGGGGGGGGGGGCTATGGTTTTTTTTGGAAAAAAAAGTTTGTTTCCATTTTTTGGAGAAAAAAATAATTTGTTTTTGATTCTGAGAAAAAAAAATTGTTTGTTTCACCCTCAGCTGCCACTATATGTAATGCTAAAATTGAAAAAAAAAATTGTTTTCGACTTGTCGCGAAAAAAAATAGATTGTTTTTCGCCGCAGGCGAAAAAAAAATTGTCCAGAAAAAAAAACCATAGCCCCCCCAGAAAATCAAATGGTTGCTGCCTTAGAAATAATTTAGATTAAATATATTTTATTTGCTGAAATATGCAGAAAGGATCAGACACAAGTCTATCAAACATATGCAGACTTCTCTTCTTCAAAATAGGTCGTTACACGTGTTTGAACAACGCTGCGCGCTGTAAAAATCAACATTGACACAACTTTTTGAGGATCAAGTCTCCGTGTAGCTTGTTGCAGTCAAAGACCTAATTTCTGCCCTTGTTATATCAATTTTCATTTTTTTCTAGCGTACAGTCAGAATTAACTCCAAGAAGAGTATAAAACGATTGGGTTCAAGGGTAAATGACCGAGACGCACCGATTAAGAAAAGTACAGAAACACCTGTGTCACCAAATTCCATACAGCGTTATCGTTCGGGTCATCGTAGCATCCTTTCATAGCTGTTCCGGAGTTTGCTGTTTCACTGGAGTACGATACAACGTCAAGAAGAGACTAAAACAATAAGGTCACTAGGGGGGAAATGACCGAGACAAACCGAAAAAAGAAAAGTCGATACAACGTCAAGAAGAGGCTAACACAATGAGGTCACTAGAGGGAAATGACCGAGACACACCGAAAAAAGAAAAGTAATTAAACAAACAATAATTGTAACTCATAAAGACAAGTGCACTAGTAAACAAATGTAAATAGAATGAGTGTAATGTGCATTGATGAAGTGAAAATGCTTAGAATAATTAAATAAAGCTTTTAATTAAAAAGCTTGATTAAAAATAACGCAATGTAGGATAAAATCAGCTTCAGAAATACACTATAATTTCAAAAGGTTAAAGTTTACCTTTTGAAGTTAAGCAAAATTATCATTTTCAAATAAATCTAAGATTTTGTTATAGGTACTTCTTTTGAATCTCTGGCTTTCATTAGTCTTGAAAGAAAATACCTTCAGCAATTTTAAATTAAAACTAGTTCAATTCTTTATGACGTCATAAAATAATTGTATTAAATTAAAGAGAACATTATAGTTCATCCTGTTCTTTGACTATAGAACTTTATTCTATGTTCAAACAGAATTAACAGTGTTAGAATTCTACGAGAGCAACTGTTTAACTTCAAGGGGGAGGGGGAGTTTTTTTTAAGGTCTGAATATAAAAATATTGCGGTCATTTTTATTTAGTTTCTCAACGCTATTTATCAAATTATTTTTCCAATATTAACCACTATAAAGTAAGGAAATTATGGATTCTGAAAGTTGGTTTTTGTCATCTGCTTGACCAGAATATTTGTTTTCATCAAATTAAGGATCGTAATATTTTTTGGAGAAAAAACATAACCCCCCCTCTCCCCCCTCTCTCCCCTCCTTTTTGAAGTTAAATCGACGTTCCTTCAATATAACTGTGTGTCTACAATCAGTTGTATGTTCTTTCTTTTTTTTTTTAGACCTTTTTCACTTTTCTACACTTTTTGCCCATTATTCTGCATTCTTTTTACGAAGACAGTTCGAAAGTGCTATTTTAGCAGATTTATTGAAAACTTTATGATGCTCTCTAATGGTCCCTAGGTTACTTTTCCTTGGGTCATGATGTCATTGCCATATACAACACACCTCTGGGTTTGGTTTGTTTGGGTTTTCTTTGTTTGTTTTTTTTTTTTATCTTTTTGCTTGCCCCTATTTTTTATAATTATCGAAATATTAAAGAAAAAATGCACTTGTTAACCAAAACTTAAATAATATTAGAAAATGTGTAAAATAAATGTGAATATTATATGCATATCATTTATTCTCTTGACGTTCCACATTCGAGAACTCATCGGGCAATGTAGGGTTTGGCTAAGTGAATAAAAAAACGTGTACATCATTTTTAACATTCTTGTTATATTTTATTATATTTATAATTCTTATATTTCCTTTATATAAAATCTTGACTTAAATGGTACTATATCATATTCCCAAATTCAATAAAATAGTCGAAAGCAAATTGTAAATTACGAACTAAAATAGGCTTAATTGAAAAATTATACGACTCTTTGTATTGAATTAATTTCGTACGTTTCAATCAAGAGACAAATTATAGTTTATTATTTACAACCGAATATATAATAATTTGTTTACTTTATTATCGCCTTTATAAATATGACCTCATTTCAAATGCACCAATTGTAAGGCAATATATTCAATATGGTTTTGACTTTTGATTGTGAAAAGAAATTTGTTTGAAACTTACATCAGTATACGCTGGATTTAAATTTAATATTATAATAACTCATCGTCTGATTAGAACCAGACTAGTAAGTATTTTAGTTTCCGAGCTCGAAAGTTTGTAATATATAGTTTTGTATCATGTCTTCCTGTGCTGTTTATCAATGGTATTTCTGTGTGAAAATCTATGAACTACAACAACTGATGTTAGAATAAATCACGCCCACTAATCCCATATTAAATATATAGGGTCTCCACGTGTTTTGGTTTAACCAATGATATTCCCAGAGTATCATGTCTTCGTGTACTGTTCATGACATTGCTGTATGTAAAACTATTAAGTACAGCGACTGATATTAAAATAAAAATAGCAAGATGAGCTATAATTGCTAATGAGACAAACTTTCCAACATAGCCCAAATGACATAGAAATTAACAACTGTATATGTATGGTTAGCGCATCGCAAAACCCCTACCGCACAACAAGCGAACATTCAATACAGTGGTAAAATGTGTTTGAACATTAATGCTATTTCAGGTTTTACAGATTTTCTTAGCCTTTGGTTTTTTGTTGTAAATAGTTAATTCTTTTATGTAGATATAATAAGAAATGGTATGAGTTCAAATGAGACAACTCTCCATGCAAGTCATTGTTAGTAAAAGTAGACCATTCTAGTTCAAAGTACGGTCTTCAACACGGAGTCTTAACTCACGCCGAAGAGCAAGCTATAAAGGGTCCCAAAAATGACTAGTGTAAAAAAAAAATCAAACGGGAAAACCAAGGGTCTAATCTATATAAAAAAAACGAGTTTTGAACCACATCAACAAACGACAACCAATGAACATCAGGTTCCTGACTTAGGACAGGTGCAAACGAATTATGCGGGTTCAAACTTTTCATAGGTACCAACCTTCACCCTTACCTGAAACATGTATAGGTTTTGTTAATATACTGATGTAGATCAGGGTTGATAGTTTAAAAGCATTTTACGAACTTCTATAAGCATGCACAAAATTTATGAAGTGATAATTTATTTATTTTCCCTTGTATATATTTTACAAGATTACTGAACACAATTATCTTTGAATTGGCTTACAGATAATGACGAAAACATATTTTTTTACGAAATTAGTCACCCGAGTCTGTCTTTTATCCTTATTCTTGTTTAATTTTCATATTTGAAAGCTTTAAATGATCAAAAGAGGGTAGTTTACTGTGTCTGAAAACTTGTGTAATTTATCAATTAAGTTGTTGGTATATTTTATGGAAATTACACATAATTAATGATGTATGCGACATAAATTATGTATTAATGGTGTTATGGTTATATTTTTCTATTATATAAAACGTGTATATAATTATATTTCAAAATTAATGTTTCTAATTCGACAAGGTTGAAAATTAAAATATGCTTTTGATAGCTAAGATAAACATGAACCTCGAAAAAATGCAAAAATAGCTTAATCACTTTGTAGGTAAATTCAATTAAATCCTGGTAATGACAGTTTTTAACACTTTCCTTTTTCTGTAAAGCGTAGATTTGAACACACAGTGAGATTTATACTCTCACATAAAATAAACGTTTGAAACGGAATCTGACATTTAGAAAGAGTAAAAACATAGAATTCTGCCAAAATGCACATGCGATTGTTATGAAATTAAATCGATAAAGGTTAAACTGACATTTCAAAGGAAAATGAAGCATTTGAAAGTGTTAATAAAAATTGTACAAACCTTTATCACACCACCCTCCTAGTTCAAAAACTATGACCTTAGAATTCCTCATATCTCATCATTGAATATTGACAAACATAACAGCGGGTTTAAGCATCAGCTTAAACAATTAGAGAAAAAATGATAAAGTGGTTTGTCGAAAGATAAATGTGCTAAAAATGATTACTAAAGTTTAGAAAATAGTCAGACTTTCTAGTTTTTAATACAAAAAAAATGCTTTATATGATTCAACAAAACTATACTGCCTTCTTATGTATTGATGAACTAAAAAACATATCTTAGAAAATTGAAAACAAAAAATTGATAAGAGATGTACATGTTTCTGCAAAAATCGTTTCTTGTACTCCTCACCCATTTTGAAAATTTCATAACTTGAAAACTGCTTATTGTAAATAGACGGATTTTTTTACAGAGTTAAGTTTGATCATAATATATATATTTTTTTTAGAATTAGTTGATATTTTCACTTATATCACATGTTTTGGAAATAATTCCAGAACGAGATTTCAACGAGACCGACGAAACGTCCGAAGAATCCAACTTTCCAAGCACGATTTAAAATAGACATAAGTACGGTGGTCACTAGTATGTAATTGAGAGAAAAAGAACAAAAAATAGCATAAAACAAACAGCATCATTACATATGGAGCAATTTGTTCCAAAAAAAAACCCAACCCCAGGTAATACAATACATCGTATCGTATTTAAAGTGCATGAAATATTTGCCACTGGACATTAATCAACTAACAATCAATCATGGATACACCACTATGAATGCAATACGTCATGTATACATATATGTGTGTTCTTTTGAATAACGCTGCCGTTTCACTAGATGATTGATGATTGTTTTAGGTGAAATTTTAAAAATGCAGAATTTAAAATTGACTAAAACACACCCGCGAAATCGCGGTCATTCAGAGCGTAGTTTAAAGTATGTAAAGTGTTGTTGGAAGAATTTTGTTAAATATTGAATGACTGGAGAATTTCAGCAAAAGTATCATAAGTCATAGGTCATTATTTCCAAAATTCCCAATTCTTGGTTTTCTATCAATTTCAATATGAACATACATTTAGTATGTTATGAACATTTAAGTAAGGAGCCTGTAATTCAGTGGTTGTCGTTTGTTTATGTGTTACATATTCGTTTTTCGTTCATTTTTTGTGCATAAATAAGGCCGCTAGTTTTCTGGTTTGAATTGTTTTACATTGTCAGTTCGGGACCTTTTAAAGCTGAGTATGGGGTATGGGCTTTGCTCGTTGTTGAAGGTCGTACGGTGACCTATAGTTGTTAATTTCTGTGTCATATTGGTCTCTTGTGGAGAGTTGTCTCAAGACAACATGGCAATCATACCACATCTTCTTTTTTTTTGTAATCAATGAATTCTGTAAAAGATTTAATGACTGGAGAATTTTAGAAAAGGTATCAAAAGTTCACATGAATATTTTTAGCGATTATCTGTATATTATGAACATTCATTACAGTAACTATATAAATATAGTGTATTTACTTTCAATTCTAAGTTTACTAATCGATTCATGGTGGTCATTGGTATAGTATACACACGTGAGTATACAGACTCTCTCTATTTAATAAACTCTGTGACCGCCGTAGATAGTAAATTCAAAGTTTACTAATCGATAGATGGTGGTCATTGATATGGTATACAGACTCTCTCTATTTAATAAACTCTGTGACCGCCGTAGATAGTAAATTCAAAGTTTACTAATCGATCCATATGGTATACAGACTCTCTTATTTAATAAACTCTTTGACCGCCGTAGATAGTAAACTTGAAAATGATAGCAGATAGAATTCTGAAAATACACTTTATTCTTTGTATATGTATGATCAAAGTATACAGAAAAACGCAAACCGAAAGTCTAATCTGACTTAAAATTTCGTCCAATGAAGGGACAATATCCGGATGCCTTTTTTCTCGTATTTCTCCCAAAATAACTCAATCTGAATAATCATATGAATGGATGACAAATGCGACTATGCACTGTACCTATAGGACACAGAGGCGGGTTGATTAATTTATTGTGGAAAGAAGAAATTGAAGCGACACCCAAAATGAGGTCTTCTCGTTTAATAGTATAGATTGGTCATTGGTATAGTATACACACGTGAGTATACAGACTCTCTCTATTTAATAAACTCTGTGACCGCCGTAGATAGTAAATTCAAAGTTTACTAATCGATCCATGGTGGTCATTGATATGGTATACAGACTCTCTCTATTTAATAAACTCTGTGACCGCCGTAGATAGTAAACTTGAAAATGATAGCAGATAGAATTCTGAAAATACACTTTATTCTTTGTATATGTATGTTCAAAGTATACAGAAAAACGCAAACCGAAAGTTTACTCTGACTTAAAATTTCGTCCAATGACGGGACAATATCCGGATGCCTTTTTTCTCGTTTTTCTCCCAAAATAACTCAATCTGAATAATCATATGAATGGATGACAAATGCGACTATGCACTGTACCTATAGGACACAGAGGCGTGTTGATTAATTTATTGTGGAAAGAAGAGAAGCGACACCCAAAATGAGGTCTTCTCGTTTAATAGTATAATAGATTGGTCATTGGTATAGTATACACACGTGAGTATACAGACTCTCTCTATTTAATAAACTCTGTGACCGCCGTAGATAGTAAATTCAAAGTTTACTAATCGATCCATGGTGGTCATTGATATGGTATACAGACTCTCTCTATTTAATAAACTCTATGAGCGCCGTAGATAGTAAACTTGAAAATGATAGCAGAAAGAATTTGAAAATACACTTTATTCTTTGTATATGTATGTTCAAAGTATACAGAAAAACGCAAACCGGAAGTCTAATCTGACTTAAAATTTCGTCCAATGACGGGACAATATCCGGATGCCTTTTTTCTCGTTTTTCTCCCAAAATAACTCAATCTGAATAATCATATGAATGGATGACAAATGCGACTATGCACTGTACCTATAGGACACAGAGGCGGGTTGATTAATTTATTGTGGAAAGAAGAGAAGCGACACCCAAAATGAGGTCTTCTCGTTTAATAGTATAGATTGGTCATTGGTATAGTATACACACGTGAGTATACAGACTCTCTCTATTTAATAAACTCTGTGACCGCCGTAGATAGTAAATTCAAAGTTTACTAATCGATAGATGGTGGTCATTGATATGGTATACAGACTCTCTCTATTTAATAAACTCTGTGACCGCCGTAGATAGTAAAATTGAAAATGATAGAAGATAGAATTTGAAAATACACTTTATTCTTTGTATATGTATGTTGAAAGTATACAGAAAAACGCAAACCGAAAGTCTAATCTGACTTAAAATTTCGTCCAATGACGGGACAATATCCGGATGCCTTTTTTCTCGTTTTTCTCCCAAAATAACTCAATCTGAATAATCATATGAATGGATGACAAATGCGACTATGCACTGTACCTATAGGACACAGAGGCGGGTTGATTAATTTATTGTGGAAAGAAGAGAAGCGACACCCAAAATGAGGTCTTCTCGTTTAATAGTATAGATTGGTCATTGGTATAGTATACACACTGAGTATACAGACTCTCTCTATTTAATAAACTCTGTGACCGCCGTAGATAGTAAATTCAAAGTTTACTAATCGATCCATGGTGGTCATTGATATGGAATACAGACTCTCTCTATTTAATAAACTCTGTGACCGCCGTAGATAGTAAACTTGAAAATGATAGCAGATAGAATTCTGAAAATACACTTTATTCTTTGTATATGTATGTTCAAAGTATACAGAAAAACGCAAACCGGAAGTCTAATCTGACTTAAAATTTCGTCCAATGACGGGACAATATCCGGATGCCTTTTTTCTCGTTTTTCTCCCAAAAATAACTCAATCTGAATAATCATATGAATGGATGACAAATGCGACTATGCACTGTACCTATAGGACACAGAGGCGTGTTGATAATATTAATTTATTGTGGAAAGAAGAGAAGCGACACCCAAAATGAGGTCTTCTGGTTTAATAGTATAGATAGATAGATAGATACTGTATGTCGGAACAGCATTATTTTACTTATGGAACAAAATTATCTAATACATTGATAGGGTATGGAGCTCCTTTCCGAGATATTTGATTTCTATTAAAATAGCGGATAAAGGTTGTCTCTGATTTTACCGTATATTTGCATTGGTATTATTTTGGTCTCAAATCGAAAGAAACGAGATCTTGAATCTGCTTTAATTTTAGTAAATGACCATTTATGAGCTTTTAAAGTCTTTTATGAAAAGAATAATAGGTGTTATGGGGCGAAATATTTTACCCTGTATTGAAGGGAAAAGCCAAGAAGTCCGTAACATCTGACACAAATTCCTAAACCTCACCCAAGTACGTCCATGATCAGAACAAATATACTGCCCCACTTGTCATTGAAGTTTTACTCACATGTAAGAAGACAAGTTCCAATTCAATAATCCGAGGAATTATAACTCCTTTCGCGGTGTCATGAGGTTAAAAATAAAACAACCGATAGGGTAGAGATATGATATGTATATCATTGTTGGAAATTTCACAGTTTTTGTCTCGCTCGTTAGTTTGCTGTATCATAAAACGTCTTTATCAACGATAAAAGAGGGACGAAAGATACCAAAGGGACAGTCAAACTCATAAATCTAAAACAAACTGACAACGCCATGGCTAAAAATGAAAAAGACAAACAGAAAAACAATAGTACAATAGTATAGATAATCTGCTATACGAAAACATCATACCGCTAAATAACTTTAAAGGTTTTTGAAACCGTTAGTTTTCTCGTTTGAATTGTTTTACATTGTCATTTCGGGGCCTTTCATAGCTGACTATTTGGTATATACTTTGCTCATTGTTTAAGGCCGTACGGTGACCTATAGTTCTTAATTTCTGTGTCCTTTTGGTCTCTTGTGGACAGTTGTCTCATTGACAATCATACTTCTTTTTTATATAGTAATCGGTATTTCAATATTTTGAACTGGTATCCAGCGTTATAATATGTTCCAAGGATAAATGCAAACTATGGAACGCCACGACTGCCTTATGTTAATACTCAGCATTATACGCAGTGTTCACAGCATTATATGAAGTGATCACAGCATTATATGTAGTGCTCACAACATTATATGAAGTGATCACAGCATTATATGCAGTGCTCACAGCATTATATTCAGTGTTCACAACATTATATGAAGTGCTCACAACATTATATTAAGTGCTCACAACATTATATT
Source organism: Mytilus edulis (assembly GCA_019925275.1). NCBI lineage: Eukaryota > Metazoa > Mollusca > Bivalvia > Mytilida > Mytilidae > Mytilus > Mytilus edulis. Next base: position 12,234,178 of record CM034362.1, read on the forward strand.
AAGTGCTCACAACATTATATTAAGTGATCACAACATTATATTAAGTGTTCACAACATTATACGTTTTTTGTTGTATGATGAGATTGATGTATGATGAGATTTATGAATGATGAGATCATTCGGTAAACTTCGTTTTTAGCGGAAATTACCGAATCCATAATTGGTAAATATGCCCAGCAAACAAATTTAAAAAGTTATTAAAATCATGTTATCATAAGGTAGCATACAATATTTAAAACTGATTGAAATAAGTAAGGAAAAGATGAAACTGAGAGGTGAATGATTGAAGTAGTTCTGTTCGTCGTAAGAAATACGAATGGCAAAATGTAAGTTAAATAATAAAAAGTTTATTTAATGAAATGCCGTAGGAAAATTTGTATGATATATTCTCGAGTTCATTTCCTACAGAAGAAATTTAGCAAGGTGCCACTTTATAGTCCGTACTCAGTTTTAAAAAGCTTAATTACCTTTTAAATAAAACAGTCAGCTTTCTATAACACATAGGTGCCATATTACGCTAGCTTATATATGTCATGATAGAGTCATTTTTGGCATCGATTTTCAGAATTTGGCATTTTTACATGAATAAGTATCTAACAGATATGGAAAATGCAGTTTAAAGCATTTCACTGTAGGTGTTAAACATAACTTTACATCAATTATTCCCATTTTTTTACAAGCTTTTTAGCACGGCAAGTACTAAGATTGTCTTCTAAATATGATCAGCAGTCTTAATAGAAATTTAAACTTTCATAGAAAAATTTACCCTTTCAAGACCCTGTTTAACATTTCATTTAAAGTTATCATCTCTTATGAAAATTGAGTTTGTGGGGATGAATAAAACATTTACTACGTTTGTTCGTCAGTTTGCACGGTACATACATGTATATATATAAAAGTGGTATGCTTGCCAATGAAACAACTTTCCACACGAGACAAAATGACATCACAGAAATTTTAAACAGTTAAACGGTCACAGTACGACCTTCAACAATGAGGAAAGCCCATACCGGATAGTCAGCTATAGAAGGCCCCGAAATGATAAACGAAAAATATTCCTAATTTATGTACAAACAAACGATCGAAAAACTAACATGTATATAACACATTAATTAACAAACGACAACCACTGAAATAAAGGCTCCTCCTGACTTGGGACGGCCACATATATGCAAAATGTGGCGGGTTTTAACATGTTAGCGGGATGTTGGTTTCCTCCCTCTAACCTGGGACAGTGGCGTAACAGAACAACATAAGAACGAACTATGAAAATCAGTTGTAAAAGGCTTGTTAGTTTTCTCGTTTGAATTGTTTTACATGGTCGTATCGGGGCCTTTTATAGCTGACTATGCGGTATGGGCTTTGCTCATTGTTGAAGGCCGTACAGTGACCTATAGTTGTTAATGTTTGTGTCATTTTGGTATTTTGTGGATAGTTGTTTCATTGGCAATCATACCACATCTTCTTTTTTATATTAACTCATTAGATGGGTACAAATATAAATACATATGATCTAACAAGAAAATAGAGTGAACGTGCATGTGGGCGGGTACTTGTATATCCCAACAATAAAAAGACACTATAAGTACTGATCTGAGAGTATATATAACTAATATTTTACCATGCCCTTTTGTTTTCCACATAATTAATATTGCCAATAATTGAGAAGTTCCGGGTCGAATCGATACCAATAATATATTCACCTGTTAACTATTACATTATCTGTACGTTCCGCATCTGACAGGAGTACCACGAAACGCTGTATTTAAGATTTTGCTATATACACGGGTCGTAATCACAGGGTTGAAACTACTTAATTCAATCATTGTCACATTGTTCCCGATTGTAGTACTTTAATCAGTATGACTTTCTAAGATGACAATACGAATAATAAAAATCTGGACTTAAAATAAGGCGTATAGGTACAGCATGTACAGTTTTCAATTTGTAAGACGTAAAACGGCGAATCAAAGATTGTTTCTTAGTATGGATAGTAAAATTGGGTATTTTCTCTGGGTCGTTTAAATCACTCGAAACTAGGTGAGACATGCACAGAAGTGATAGATATGTGTTATACATATAGAAAATTGAATATTTTAATAAAAAAAAAATAAAAAAAAAATCTGTATCATAGACCCAAGCGCCTGTGAATTTACCAATTATGGATTCGGTAATTTCCGCTAAAAAACGAAGTTTACCGAATGATCTCATCATTCATAAATCTCATCATACATCAATCTCATCATACAACAAAAAACGTATAATGTTGTGAACACTTAATATAATGTTGTGAGCACTTAATATAATGTTGTGAGCACTTAATATAATGTTGTGAGCACTTAATATAATGTTGTGAGCACTTCATATAATGTTGTGAACACTGCATATAATGCTGTGAGCACTGCATATAATGCTGTGATCACTTCATATAATGTTGTGAGCACTACATATAATGCTGTGATCACTTCATATAATGCTGTGAACACTGCGTATAATGCTGATTATTAACATAAGGCAGTCGTGGCGTTCCATAGCAAACAATGCAAGAACATTGGTTGTGTGTTATGTAAAAAAAATATTTATTAGTAATTAAAAAAAAAACCTATCAGATGTAATTCAATTAAGTTTGTAATAAGACTTGCGAAGAACATAACATTGAGAAAACTATTAAAAGTACCAGAACTATTTTAAGCACACAATTTTATTTAATTATTGTAATACTACTAGTAATATGATCTAATATGTACCTAGTTAGAATAGTGCACTATAGTACATTGTAACTGTGTCTATGGTAGTCTCGAATGAGGTTCAAGAACTGGAGTCAAGGTTAAAATGATAGAAAAGAGCAATCTGCATGATAATACAAATCATGTGTCCACGCTTTTCTTTCAAGGATGATCAAGGATCTAAACGATACGTTCTATTTTTGGTTTTAAAAAACTTTAAAAAAAAACCTTTGGGTTTGTCGTAAAGATACACACCTTGAAAAATATATAGGCAGAATTTTCATTGTCGGATGAAATAATTAACAAAACGAAAAGTAGAACGATGTGTTTTCATAAACTTTGAAGAAGGTTATTTCTGCATGGTGTAACTTTTCTCTTATTTTCATGGATAGAACAAAATCGCCAATTTAAAAGTGCTTATTGATAAAAGTTTGAATACGCTAAAATTGTAACCGCTAGGCTGCCATACTATGTTGTATACCTTATTCAATGAAAATCGCATTTACACCCGCTAAAATAAGAAGTCATCCCCAAATGAACTTTCTGTTCACCGAAACCATGTCTAAAGGAACTTTCTGTTCAGAGAATACATCTCCAAGTGAACTTTCTGTTTAGATAAGCCATCCCTAAATGACCTTTCTGTTCAGAGAAGTCATCTCAAAATGAACTTTCTTTTCAGAAATGCCAACTACAAATGAACCGGGTTTCTGTTCAGAGAAGCTAACTCCAAACGAGCCTCGTTTTCACAAAAGTACGAGAACCACGTGACGAAGACATAAAAAAACAATTCAACAAAACAATGCAGTGATATGATTACTATGTTATACAGTAAATAAGATGGTAACGATAGGAATAAAAAAAAACATGGCGGAATCAACAATTAATTCTGACATCTGATGATATTCTGAATTCGTCAGATAATAGATTAACACATTCCTTCTTCTATTGTATATAATGGGGGAAATATATGTGATTATCAGCACCGTAGTGTTGTAAATAATGTCTGATTATATACGACGCGTTACAAAATACCATTGAAATTTCATTGGGTGATTAAACACAAAAATACAAAAGATCTAATGAACAGTGTTGTAAATAATGTATTATATACGACGCGTTACAAAATACCATTGAAATTTCATTGGGTGATTAAACACCAAAATACAAAAATAGGAATGATCAGTGTTGTAAATAATGTCTGATATACGACGCGTAACAAAATACCATTGAGATTTTTAATTGGCTGATTTAATTTCAAAAAGAATAGAGAATAGAAACAGATAATGTCTTAAGGGGACAACAACCCGACCAAAGAGCAGAAACCATCCCCATGCCACCAGTGGATCTTAAAACTAGCTAAAACATGCTGCACCAGTAGGCGGGATTTAGCTGGCCCCTAAACAATAAATGGATTGACTTATATAATCATTCCCTTTCGTAGTAAGACTGAGCGCAGTCCTACTGCTATGTACCAATTGAAAGTCAAAATCAAGTTAATTAAAAGTGTTTGTCAGCGAATGATGAACTAAATATACTAGTTCAATTGTGCTGGTATGTAGTAATGAGATCTATAGCGTACAGACATGCGTGTTGATCTGTAAAAGAGGGGCGAAAGATACCAAAGACCAGGACATTCAAACTCGTAAATCGGTGATAAACTGAAAAAGACCAACAGACAAACTACACAAGACAAAAAATAGAAAATTTAAACTAAGCAACACGAACCCCGCCAAAAACTGGGGGTAATATAAGGTGCTACAGAAGGGTACGCAGATCCTGCTCCACATGTGACTCCCGCCGTGTTGATTATGTAAGTATAAACCCGCTTATAAGACTAATTCGGTAGGTCACAGTCGTGAAAAGGGAACTTGAATTGAAGTTGCGACATTAGGAACATATCCACTATCATCTGTAAAATGCCCTTGAAATTTCATTTTCTGATTAGACAGAAGCATAGATGGATTGCATTATAATCAGTCTTACCCTTTCACAGTAAGACTGAACTCACTTCTGTTTCCTTCGTCTAATCGACAGGCAAATATATATATAAGAAGATGGGGTATGAGGGCCAATGAGACAACACTCTCATCCAAGTCACAATTTGTAAAAGTAAACCATTATAAGTCAAACTACAGTCTTCTTCACGGAGCCTTGGCTCCCACCGAACAGCAAGCTTTAAAGGGCCCTAAAAATGACATAGGTATAACCATTCAAACGGAAAAACCAGCGGTCTAATCTGTATAAATAAAAAAAGCTTCGTCTAGACATGCATGCTCGTCTTTAATCGAACAATGGTACTTTCAAACGCAGTGTAAAAGAAAATCCAGACTTAGAAAAACAATCTTACTCAACTAAAGCAAAAAAGATTGATTCAGTGTAGTTAATTAAAATATACATAGTTATATCATATCAATAATAGTTCTTTATCAATTACCTCCTCGTTTACATTAGTATTTCAACACTCTATTAATTTCAAATTGCGTAATCTAACAAACATTTAAGGTGGTACCCAACACTTTCACTAAAATTAATTAGACTCGTTTAATTTTCTTAAAATTTTGACCAAGTATTTACTTTGACCCTTTGACAAAAATATTAAAATTTCAAAAAATTTGAACCAACCGTTTAATCAGTAAAATTACACTGGTTATATAGCAGTTTGACAAACACTTATTTTGATCATTGAGAAGCTTAATATTCCCTTATGAACACAACGTCATTAAAACGTTCTGCTGATTTTACAGAGTTATCTCCCTGTAGTGTTAGGTACCACCTTAAGGATGTTTGCTCCTCTTGTTTTGCAATTTTTGTCAGATATTTGGTAATCTGGTTTTATCTTTGTAGTGTCATTAAAACTTTGTGTCCACTAACCCAATCTTCCATGCAGAGATATCGATCCTTTCTCACTCCCAGATAGAGAGAGGACCGATAACTCTGCATGGGAGATTGTCCACTAACCCCCACTTTTCTTTTCGTAACTCAATTAGAGGACCGATAACTCTGCATGGGAGATTGTCCACTAACCCCCACTTTTCTTTTCGTAACTCAATTAGAGGACCGATAACTCTGCATGGTAGATTGTCCACTAACCCCCACTTTTCTTTTCGTAACTCAATTAGAGGACCGATAACTCTGCATGGGAGATTGTCCACTAACCCCCACTTTTCTTTTCGTAACTCAATTAGAGGACCGATAACTCTGCATGGGAGATTGTCCACTAACCCCTACTTTTCTTTTCGTAACTCAATTATATACATATAGTTTAAAAAGGCATATTTGAAAATCTTATAAAATCCTTCTAATTTTTCATAGTGTTTGAAAGAAAAAAGGTGCCAATGTTTTAAGAATGGAAAAATCTAGAGAGATTGCCAAATTTTCAATAGCTTACATCTTCAATACATGCACACTACCTATTAGGTTTTTTTCCGCTTTTTTAATTCAGTTCTTTTTTAAACATATTTTATTTGATCAAGTACAAATTGCGGATAAGACACAAGTCATACAGACTTATGAAGTCTTCTCCATTAAACATTTTTAGCAATATAATACAAAATATGTGTATGAGCATGCATGCATATATAGACTGGTATATATATGTCAAAAGACAGAGAAGTGAAGAAAGAACAAAAAAATACAGAAAAAAATGAATATTTAGAAAACAAAAACACAAAAAATAATATACAAATTACACAAACGGGAAAAAAAAGAAAAAAAAGGATAGACTTTATTTTAAGGTAGATTCATGGTATACCGCCATCTTGGATTGAACAATCACAGTAAAAAATCGGTCTAGTTATTTGCCTAAATCTGAAAATTTGAAGACAGATTTGCAATTTAATGGTTAGACTGTTTAATAATATAAAGAAAACTTGGCAATTTATTGTATAATCCAAAATATTTAAACAAATATAATTTTTCTTGCTTTTAGAATCATTTTTTTTCAAACGAGCCATTTAAGGGAAGATAACTCTTTTAGTAAAAAATTTATACTGGACAGATAGGGATTTTTTTTCTTTTTACTTGTAGCAAGAAAACAAGTTCGGTGACACCATTTTTTCTTTTTATTTTCTTAAAACATATTACAAAACCTATCTTTTCACAATTTTTTTCAAAATTCTATCTCATAGATTATTTTTTATGCACACAAATGTGTTTTCCCATGAACAATCTTACCAAATTTAGGTAATTTTCAACGACTCATAGCTTGAAAAATAGCACGGTGACCCCTCCTTTTTATTATATATTTGAAAAGAGTATATTAAAATCTTCATTCTGGCTAAGTATAAGAAAATTCTGTCTCAAAAAATATTTACTTATGATCTACCTTAAATTTGCACTTTAAATCAAAATTGTGCAGAATTCATCTTTGTTTCAAATAAAGAAATTATTCCCATGAGTGAAGTTTTATCCTGTCCAGTACTTTAGACAAAATTTCACATAAAATGTCATTGCATATGACAAAATAACCATCACTGGAAGTTAACCAATCAAATCTCTTGTGTCCAAGCTTTCGTAGCTTTCCAAAGTGATATTTCTATAGAAACACCGAATAAAAAAATAATGGTGCTTTGAAACTTTCTTTGTATACATATTGTCTGTTGATGGGGACAACAATGTGAGCTTATTGTCTGTTGATGGGAACAACAATGTGGGCGTATTGTCTGTTTATGAGGACACCAATGTGAGCTTATTGTCTGTTGATGGGGACACCAATGTGAGCTTCTTGTCTGTTGATGGGACAACAATGTGAGATTATTGTCTGTTGATTGGGACAACAATGTGAGCTTATTGTCTGTTGATGGGGACAACAACGTGAGCTTATTGTCTGTTGATGGGGACAACAATGTGAGCTTATTGTCTGTTGATGGGTACAACATTGTGAGCTTATTGTCTGTTGATGGGGATAACAATGTGAGCTTATTGTCTGTTGATGAGGACAACAATGTGAGCTTATTGTCTGTTGATGGGAACAACAATGTGGGCGTATTGTCTGTTTATGAGGACACCAATGTGAGCTTATTGTCTGTTGATGGGGACACCAATGTGAGCTTATTGTCTGTTGATGGGGACAACAATGTGAGCTTATTGTCTGTTGATGGGAACAACAATGTGGGCGTATTGTCTGTTTATGAGGACACCAATGTGAGCTTATTGTCTGTTGATGGGGACACCAATGTGAGCTTATTGTCTGTTGATGGGACAACAATGTGAGATTATTGTCTGTTGATTGGGACATCAATGTGAGCTTATTGTCTGTTGATGGGGACAACAACGTGAGCTTATTGTCTGTTGATGGGGACAACAATGTGAGCTTATTGTCTGTTGATGGGTACAACATTGTGAGCTTATTGTCTGTTGATGGGGATAACAATGTGAGCTTATTGTCTGTTGATGAGGACAACAATGTGAGCTTATTGTCTGTTGATGGGGACACCAATGTGAGCACATTGTCTGTTGATGGGACACTATTGTGAGCACATTGTCTGTTTATTGGACACGTATGTGTACAAATTGTTTGTTAATGGGAAACCTATGGGAACACATTGTTTGTTAATGGGACACCAATGGGAACACATTGTCTGTTAATTGGACACTAATGTGAGCATATTGTCTGTTTTTGATGACAACAATGTGAGCTTATTGCCTGCTTTTGATGACAACAATGTGAGCATATTGTCTGTTTTTGATGACAGCAATGTGAGCTTATAGTCTATTTTTGATGACAACAATCCGAGCTTACTGTCTGTTTTTCATGACAACAATGTGAGCTTATTGTCTGTTTTTTATGACACCAATGTGGGTTTTTGTCTTTTTTATGACACCAATGTGTGCTTATTGTCTGCTTATGGGGGCACCAATTTCAGCTTATTGTCTGTTTTGATGACAACAATGTGAGCTTATAGTCAGTTTATGAGGACAACAATGTGAGCGTATTGTCTGTTTATTAGGAAAACAATTTGAACTCATGTTCTGTTTATGAAGACACCAATGTTCTCATTTGTGTCCTCATAAACATACAATATGTTCAAATTTGTGTCCTACATTGAGTTCAGTGACTGCTGCAAAACTATCTGTTCTTTCCTCTAGACAACACTAACTGCAAATAGACAAAATACAGCTTTGCCCCAAATATCTTATTAATTATTATTAATGATTGTTTCATTCTGACAATAGCATAGCGTCGGTTCACTATTCAAGGCTGTGGCGACAATATATACTACGTGTTGACAGGGGAGGAATGTAGGGAGGTATGCTGGTAGTAATCATTAAAAGACAAATAGCTTGCTACAGCGTTATAGTTTTAAACAGTGCTACGTAGCATCTGAAGATTTTAAAATAGTTTTTATTGGGTAAGACGGCGTTTTTTTATTTATTCTTTATTGATGACCTTATATTTGTTGAACTGTATATTTCATGTTTTCATGGCGTTTAATTCCTGTCTGACATTGGTGTATTACTAAATGTTCTATATATATAGATTTAATGTGTTTGTTAAGAGGTTTGAGGGACAGTCGGGTTCCCAAGACAAAGGTATGTCCCTTTTTCCGTCGTTTAAGGTTAATAATTCAAAAAAAAAGAAGAGGTAAGGGTCTTTGCAAATATAGCCCGGTCTGACCTGTATGAACTCATCAATCGAAACGATTTATACCGCTTTGAAAAAAAACATTAAAATATAAAAATACGAAAATGCGGTATGATTGCAAATGAGACAACACCCCACAAGAGACCAAATGGTACAGAAATTAACAACTATATGTCGCCGCACGACCTTCAACAATGAGCAAAGCCCATTTTAAAGGTTTTTTCTCATTCAAGGTCAATGTAATATAATTGCTTTTTCAGCCACTTTTTCAAATTTTGCGCATTTTCTCGTACATTTTTATTATGCCAAGATGCATACGTTATTAAATCGATTATTCAATCAACGACTTTGTTTACGTCGCCAGACCTCGGGTGAACCGGTGTAACTCAGTCAAAAAATAAAACCAATTTTATATTGGCCTATATTAAGTGAGATTTTGTTGTCACTAGGTGCACATGGTGCAAAATGCAGTAAAAGTCGAGCTCAAAGGTATGTGTCCAAAACTGATTCAATATTCAAATGAGACGGACCAGCACGGTGTATAATCAAAAAAGAAGGACCAGCACAATATATACCCAAATGTGAAGGACCAGCAGAATGTATATTAAAATAAAAAGGACTAGCAGAATGTATATTCAAATAAAAAGGACCAGAAGAATGTATATACAACCAAAATTTATCTAGTCCAGCTAATCTACTAATTTATGAGGAACCTTTAATGATATTTTTAAACGCTGTATAACAGTCATATGCAGTTTATAATTCAAATATAAACACGTGTACGCTTTTAATTTTTGCAGTAATCGTTTCATTCTTTGTTCACATTTACTGAATTAGGTAATTACTCAATATCTTTTTACTTTCATCATAGATTTTCTTTTCAATACACGTGACGGGAGCTGTGAACAAATTAGGCTTTAGTTGACAGACTCAGAGGGGACCTGGCTTTAACATACATATATATTCTTTTTTAAGCCTTTAACACAATAGAATATTTGCAGTTTTCATTAAATATCAGAAAAGTGTCAAATACACATTGTTGATAACAAAAACTTGTTACAAAGGACCCAGACCAAGGTTTAATTATATCGATATACTGCTCTTGACGAACATATGGCATGGTATATACTTGAGGGTGAAGACGGGGAATCGACAGACAAACTTATAGATTTCGGTTACGTTCATTGAACGTTGGTTGGCTTCATACATTTTTGACATTGTGAATATTGTCAGCAAAGTAAATAATTCGAAATATATGGAAAAGTATGTTGATATTATCCCGTATATGTGTTCTTTAATACACAGAAGTTGAGTTGAGACATATGGTAACAAAGAATCTGTCTAAAAACAATGCGAGCGGCCGAGTTAAACTTATGTTGTGTGACCACATGAAGAGCAGCTGATAAAAGCGTAGTTACTTTCCTTTGCATTTTGTTATTAGGGAGCTACCATTTGATTTTTATGGGGGTGGGGGCTAGGATGAAATTTGAAAAAAATAGGCAGGACAGGAGTGTTGAGTTAAAAAAAAGGCAGGATGAGACACTTGCAAAAAAAGAAGTCAGGACGACAATTTAGGTAAAAAAAAGTCAGGATAAACTTAAAAAAAAAAGCAGGACCGAACAGAGTGAAAAATAAAAAGGCAGGACAGAGATTACAGCTAAAAAAAAATCCTAGCCCCCACCCCATAAAAATCAAATGGTAGCTCCCTAAGCGGGTGAAATGATGTCAACTTTCTTTTTTCATTAAAAAGAAATTAATGGAATAGTGAACAGAAAAATTCATATCATAGAACTTATTGAGGATTTGATCATGGTAAACAAAAGAAGTTAGTTGAAAAAGTGGATAAAAACGAACACGAATAGAACTAAAACAATGTGGCGGCTTGGATTGGACCGCCGAAAAAAGTAAAATAACAAAAATAACAAACTTTAAGGAAAATTCAAAACGGAAAATCCCTTATTCATTGGCGCAAACACATCAAACGTATGGGAACAAAACTTTTATATTCCTGAATTGGTACAGACATTTCCTAAAGAACATAGTGGCCTAAACCTGGTTTTATAGAAAGCTTAACCTCTCACTTGTATGAATTCAACCTTGTTTTATCCCCTACACATGAGCATTTGCACCCTCAAATATGTTATAGAAAGTTTATTTTTTAACACTTTAAAAACACATGAAACAAATTTTCATTGACTCGCGAAACTACTGTTTCGAGTACCGTTCAAAAACTTAAGTAAATAATGTTTAAAAGGACGAAGAAGGACTGAGATCTTTTAGAACGAAAAAGTAAATAGTCTTTCTTCATACAATAAATAGTGAAAATAAAACATAATTTTACATATTGTTTACTCGGAGGTGATAAATGACTTTTCATTATACGGAAACTATCTAGACGCCTTGACACACATACCGGATTTTGGCAATGTCTTTTATTGATTTTATATACTTCAAATTATATGTATACAAAAATGACCTGCTTGTTTTTATTTCAAGACAATCGAGATAAAATTTTATTTTTAATATTTTTGTTTAGTACTTTGGTGAGTTTTTTTTTGTTATGACACAACAAAGCTTTCCATTGATCCGATATGCACTGACAATGCAAAAAGCGCGATGCTTGAAATGTATTTATAGATTATCGTTGATCATCTCAACGAGATTGATTTTCTCGCTTGAGCATGTAAGCAACTTAAAGACATCGTATAGTTTTTAACAATGTATGTTTTCATATGGTCATTGATTGCGACCCTTTGCGACTGGAGAAAATTACCCAAGAGTTACAAAAGTTGAAGTTGAAATAGTCCCTTTGTAAATTTTACGGATGCCATCACGAGTTGGTTGACCGTTATAGAATATCCGGTTCACAGGTGACAACGTATACTAGTATGTTCCAATTGTCGTAACTACATTCCCGTCCTATTTACCATGGACAGGACCTACTGAGTTAAAATTGTCACCTGGCTTGAACTCACATGAGCAACACGACGGGTGCCACATGTGAAGCAGAATCTGCTTACTCTTCCGGAACACCTGAGGTCATCCCTAGCTTGTGGTTTGGTTCATGTTTCTCAGACTTTGGTTTATCTATGTTGTGTTTTATGAATTCGCCGTTTCAGATGCTAATGCATTCTGGGTAATTTCATTGTTCGTACCCCAAAAAGAAAACAACGTCACGTCATTGGTTGAATTTTAATTGTTTTGGACGTTGTTAGCCAATCACAGCGTTTTGGTGTACGCTTTTGAAAATATTACCCATAATGCTTTAGATTCTAAAACGGCGAATTGTCTCTTTTAGAGCCATGGTATAGTCAGTTTGTTTTCGTCTTTGCGTTTTGAATATCCTTCAGGTATGTTTGCCTCTCTTTATCAGGACTCCATTTTGCTAAAGGAGACACTTTAAATGTATAACAAAACTTTAAACATCCGACAGACAATTGCGTACCAAAGGACAAAACTATTTGGTGTGTTAATATATAATTAATAACAAATTAATTTTATCTGCCAAGTTAAATGATCAGCTATTTCAGTGACATTTTTGCTTACTTCTACTTTTTGCCTAACAAAGGCGGGTTAATCAATTCAAACCTCGAGTCTTTTTAAATCTGTTGTTAAAATGTCCCAAATCACTTTCAGTATATATATAAAAGGTATTAAAACATAATATATCTATTTTGTACTGCTATGACATTTACAGACGTTTAAATTTTACTTGATAATAATTTGTATTCCATTGTTGATCTTTGACCAAAAGTATAAATTGCAATTTGAGCTATGTCGTCATTTGGGAGCAATTATCTAAAATATTTAATTGCAAACAATTGTACTCGGTTCAAATTGAAAACGAGGCCATGGTTCAAGTTAGTTTGTCCATGTCACTTGTTAGAAATCGAATGACAGTTCTTTTTCGCTGAATTAACATTGTCTCTCTGTAAAGATTTGTGGTGCACCAAAATTTTACAACTTTTTCAATGTCACTATAGTATTGTAGTTTCTTGTTTCGAGAACGCCTTTATCGTTTCTGTAATGAAATGTATACATTATTGAGCCTACTGATTCCCTCCCTCATATCAATGTGAAATAGAAATTAAATTGTTAAAGAACTGTAGTAACTCCTAGAGGTTTTGTGTATTAATCGTAACACCCGTAGGTCTTTTTACACTCAGTACATGTATAACACCCGCAGGTCTTTGCGTATTCAGTAACGCCCGTAGATTGTTGTGTAGGTCTTGCTTTATGTACATGTTCCAAATCATGAGCCTGTTATCAAGTTGATGTCGTTCCTTGATGTCTTTGGGCTTGGGCCTCGGTGGTCGTGTGGTCTAAGTTGTTACTACACGAGCCAGTAAACACTGAGGTTGTGAGTTCGAACCCTACTCGCGGGTGCACTCGACTCCAATCTTTATTGACTAGGATTGTTAGTTTTCCTATCGAATGTCGGTTGTTTCTCCAAGCACTCCCAGTCCGACTTCCTCCACCAGTAAAAACGAAATAGCCCAAAAGCGGTGATTAAAAGTGGCGTTAAAACACCCACCAAAACCAAAATCAAATCGTTGCTGTTTGTATTATGTTCTCGTCTATATCTTTTATAATTTGGCTGTTGGCATATACTCTTTTTACTTTAACAATTTGTCTTTGTGGAACCTTTTAAACCTTATTATACGGTTTGTTTTTGTCGGTTTTGAAAGCCTAACGGTGACCTTTTGGTATTTATATTCTCTCCCTTTGGTCTCATACCTTATCTGTAATCAGTAACGCCCGTAGGTCTTTGTGTAATCAGTAACGCCCGTAGGTCTTTGTGTAATCAGTAACGCCCGTAGGTCTTTGTGTAATCAGTAACGCCCGTAGGTCTTTGTGTAATCAGTAACGCCCGTAGGTCTTTGTGTAATCAGTAACGCCCGTAGGTCTTTGTGTAATCAGTAACGCCCGTAGGTTTTTGTGTAAACAGTGACGCCCGTAGGTCTTTGTGTAACCAGTAACGCCCGTAGGTCTTCGTGTAACCAGTAACGCCCGTAGGTCTTTGTGTAATCAGTAACGCCCGTAGGTTTTTGTGTAAACAGTGACGCCCGTAGGTCTTTGTGTAACCAGTAACGCCCGTAGGTCTTCGTGTAACCAGTAACGCCCGTAGGTCTTTGTGTAATCAGTAACGCCCGTAGGTCTTTGTGGAACCAGTAACACCCGTAGGTCTTTGTGGAATCAGTTACGCCCGTAGGTCTTTTAGGAATCAGTAACGCCCGTAGGTCTTTGCGTAATCAGTAACGCCCGTAGGTCTTCGTGTAACCAGTAACGCCCGTAGGTCTTTGTGTAACCAGTAACGCCCGTAGGTCTTTTTGGAATCAGTAACGCCCGTAGGTCTTTGCGTAATCAGTAACGCCCGTAGGTCTTCGTGTAACCAGTAACGCCCGTAGGTCGTTGTGTAATCAGTAACGCCCGTAGGTCTTTTTGTAATTAGTAACGCCCGTAGATCTTTGTGGAACAAGTAACACCCGTAGGTCTTTGTGTAATCAGTAACGCCCGTAGGTCTTTTTGGAATCAGTAACGCCCGTAGGTCTTTGCGAAATCAGTAACGCCCGTAGGTCTTCGTGTAATCAGTAACACCCGTAGGTCTTCGTGTAACCAGTAACGCCCGTAGGTCTTTGTGTAACCAGTAACGCCCGTATGTCTTTGTGTAACCAGTAACGCCCGTATGTCTTTGCGTAACCAGTAACGCCCGTGGGTCTTTGTGTAATCAGTAACGCCCGTAGGTCTTTGTGTAATCAGTAACGCCCGTAGCTCTTTGTGTAACCAGTAACGCCCGTAGGTCTTTGTGTAATCAGTAACGCCCGGAGGTCTTTGTGTAACCAGTAACGCCCGTAGGTCTTTGCGTAATCAGTAACGCCCGTAGGTCTTCGTGTAATCGGTAACGCCCGTAGGTCTTCGTGTAGCCAGTAACGCCCGTAGGTCTTTGCGTAATCAGTAACGCCCGTAGGTCTTTGTGTAACCAGTAACGCCCGTAGGTCTTTGTGTAATCAGTAACGCCTGTAGGTCTATGTGTAATCAGTAACGCCCGTAGGTCTTTGCGTAATCAGTAACGCCCGTAGGTCTTTGTGTAACCAGTAACGCCCGTGGGTCTTTGCGTAATCAGTAACACCCGTAGGTCTTTGTTTAATCAGTAAAGCTCGGAGTTTTCATGTGATCAACGCTCGGAGTTTTCATGTAATCAACGCCCGGAGGTCTTTGTGTAATCTGATTATTCGGACATTTCTTGGAATTAGCCATTCATGATAAGTCCAATTTTAAAACCGTTCGGAGCCCCGAATTTCTGTCTAAACAAAACAAATGACCAAACCGTAATTGTACGAACAGTACTAGGTGAACCGTCAGGACAATATCAGAAAAATAACTATAACGCTTAACTTTACCAACTGCAGGTTCAAATATTTCACATGATATTAAAATAGAATAACAAAGGCCGATTTGGAATATTAAGAGATTTTGATTAGCAATTGTATTTAATTCGATACAATTGATAACCAAACACTTCTGGTTTTGGACGGGTGCAAACATTGTAATGGATTTGGTTTATCTAATGTTTTGATTCAAGTGCCCATGATGAGTTTAATAAAGACGAAACGCGCGACTACTTTTTTGGTTCAAGTGCCCATGATAAAATTAATAAAGACGAAACGCGCGACTAATGTTTTGATTCAAGTGCCCATGATGAATTTAATAAAGACGAAACGCGCGACTACTGTTTTGATTCAAGTACCCATGATGAAATTAATAAAGACGAAACGCGCGACTAATGTTTTGATTCAAGTGTCCATGATGAATTTAATAAAGACGAAACGCGCGACTAATGTTTTGGTTCAAGTGCCCATGATGAATTTAATAAAGACGAAACGCGCGACTAATGTTTTGATTCAAGTGCCCATGATGAATTTAATAAAGACGAAACGCGCGACTAATGTTTTGATTCAAGTGCCCATGATGAGTTTAATAAAGACGAAACGCGCGACTAATGTTTTGATTCATGTGCCCATGATGAAATTAATAAAGACGAAACGCGCGACTAATGTTTTGATTCAAGTGCCCATGATGAATTTAATAAAGACGAAACGCGCGACTAATGTTTTGATTCAAGTGCCCATGATGAATTTAATAAAGACTAATGCTTTATCTTTAATGAGAGATTTTTTTCTCCGACAAACATTAATATACTCGTGAATATTACATAACATAATTTTAAAGAGTGAAAAATACATTGAAAATAGACACCACCTGGTTAATTTACTTTACTTAGTTACTATAATTTATCATTCTGTATACACGTCTCTCTTACAATGAGCACTTAAAATATTTGATTGTCATCTTCACTAATCCTTTTCAAATAAGTGGTGTTCAGATATATCTTCAAATTACTCCAAATATAGAAACGCCATCTTTCATATACGTCATGGCATCGCTTTTAGTGCCTAGATTCCATTGGTACGGATGAAATTATATTTAAATAATCCGTTACAAAATTACTATACGGGTGGCTTTTAATTCTCACATAATTACATCATCAAGGTGAATGAAAGTAAAGTATATTATTAAATGTATTTTTCATTACCCGACCGCTTAATTTATTAAATTTCATGGTAGTAATAAAATTTATCTAATATCCGTATACTCGTCGCATTACTGTCTACTTAGAGTCAATAAAATACCTATGCATTATGAATTATTACCCAATTTATTACATTTTTAATAACTACAAATCGGAACGTGGAGGTGCATAAGGACTTCTATATCGATATAAATATATATTAATTAATCTCCTTATTAATAAGGGACACCATCTTGACATAAAAGTTTAAATATATACCCGAATATTTTTCATTGAATTTTTAAATCTTCGTTTTATTTGATATACGAATCAAATTTTTTCTCAGAATGTTTTTGACCTCTTTTGGTTACTCCGATTTATGTACATATTATACGAACTAAATGTGATCTATAGAATCGATTGCGTAAAGTTCAAGGTCTTTCTTGAACAGTGGAAGGTCTTTTGTAACCCGGATACTTAAAGCTATTAGAAGACCTTGATACGTTTACCCAGCATGATATTACACGTTAAAAATAAATTGCATTACTTTTATATTTACCAATCGTTGAGACTTTAAATAGACCTCGCGTTCCAAATACAAAAACTCCTGTGGTCAACTGGAAGACATCAACCCTCCGCAATGAAGTTAAGCAGTAGTTTTTACATTTTACAAATAATATTCGGAACACCAATTGATATGCTACCATATACTAAGATAGATGAAGCGTGGAACCTGCGGCGTAATTTGACACAACACGGGAGAACTGACGTGGAAAGGTCTGACAAATACGTAAACTTGTCCGCCATTTCATTGAAATATCTGCACCCTAGTGTAGCGATACGAGAACACATCAGGGGAATAGTTAAACAAATACGTTGTAGGTTGTCACAAATACATCCCGACTAATTTGGGTATGTCAAAAATTTAGGTCACTGTCTGTAGACCGTCTACACCTGAGTCAGTGGCAACCAAATTTTTTCGATAAAACAAATATATCATTCTTCAACATTTTATTAGGTTTCATAGGAAAGATTAACATATGCACTCTTCATAACATGAAATAAGTTCACTTTATTGATTTGTTGCTGCCAAAACCAATTGGTCTCCAGCGCAAGAAAAAATCCCGTACCCTGAGGCGGGCTGCAGCTGGCCCCTAAACTCCAAACTATACGAGTGAACCGAACTTTTGAATAAACATACAAGACAAATATGTCTGTGAACTAAAGATGCTATTGAGTTTTTTATTATTTGCAGAATCAATTTTATCGAAAAAGTATGACCTCGGTATACCCAAGATATTATCAAAAGTCCATTACTAGTCTAGTAATGGACTTCTAATAAAATGTATATTTGATGAAAACTAAATGTGTTAATACTGCATAAAAAAATACATTGAAGAGTTAGGAGGAATTCCCAAACTTTATTTTGGACAGAACACAAAAATAACCTGACGTCTCCAGAAAAATAGATTTACATTATCAAAGACAAACAACGCATGCATGGTCAGCATATTAGGACTTGGTACAAGCACATTATGTGGTATGTGATTAATCTAGTTTCACGTGCATAGAACACCCCTCCATGTTTTTCATATCCGTTCTATAGACCATATGTCGTAAAAGTAAAACCTACATAGTGCAGCTAAGACCATCTGTCCTAAAAGTGCAACACAAAAAAAACAACAAAAAAAAAAACAACACACTGCTGCTAAAAGAAATATTTATGTCAACTTCTGACAAAACAGAATGATCTGTTTACATGTTGTCTTAGAGCAAATGGAACCTCGATCTCATGTGCTTCTTTCAAAAACTTATCTTCTGCAATCGCATTTTAGATCAAATGAACGTTTTACGCAGAGGCGCATGCGTTCTTTGATAACAAACTAATTCATTGCGTTAGTGACAAAGTTGACATGAAACTTGAATAAAAAAACCGCCTGCAATCTTTAATATACACACCCGGTATGAACTGGTTTTTTTATACGTTAAGGAAAAATGAAATATCACTGGAATCGCTCATAAAGGTTATAAGATAATAATACATAAAGTTCGAGACAATGCAAACAAGCTGTTTCTTTGCATTGACGACAGAATAGTTATATTTTTAATAAGGATTAAAGACCGGTAGAGTACTGAAAGAAGGCTGTAACCTCAATTGGAACACGGAAATAACTGAAACACCTAATTTTACAAGTCTAACCTTTCTAGAGAGGTACAGAGTGCTTCGCAGTATCATAAATTGTGTCAGAATTATGTGTGAATGTTATTTTCAACAGAAAAAAGGGCGTTTTTGATTTTATATCATAACTATTTGTAATTAATTTTTCATTTTCGGAACATAATATTGGTTTCAGTTCCACTCTTATTTGATATAAACAACACTTAAACTAGTTTTTAGTGTAACAAATACGAGGAAAATTGGCCCGACCTCTTTAAATCAATATCTTGATAAATTTCATTTTCCACTAGGGAGTGTTTAACGACCTTGAATGCCCATAAGAGTTACTTTTTAAATCCTTTGTTTGAAAAGTCAAAAATTATGACAGTAGTGGCGAATACATCTGAGTTCACACGTAATTCGAATGCGAATCGGATAATTCGAATAAGCCAATTTGAATCAATTCGAATTAAAAAGAAAAGTGTGTGAACGCGATTAGCGAATTCGATTTGCATTCCATTTGAATTCAATTTGAATTAAATGTACGTGTGAACAAGGTACAAGTGACCGTTTCAACGCGTACGGTTCTCAAAACTTTATCGAAAGTGGTGTCCGCTAAAAGAGAGACACTCCAAAGCTACGTGTTCATCGTTTCAATTGTTCCCAAGACGTTATAATTAACAAAAATAACCATGAAAACAGAAACGATGGACGATTCCAATAATCACACTTAAGACATGAAAAAAAGCAAAATCAAATATGCAAAAAGTGTAAACATTTCTAAATATATAGAAAGATATACCATGCGATAGTCTGTAAGGTACCTTATCTCCTCTCAATTTAAACTGTATCAAGTAACGCAAGTGGTCAAACAATATAATTGGTATAAATTTCTAATTTGACCATTATCACTACAGAAGTATGTACGATAGTAAACAGAAGTGATTTCCAATAGCCTGGAATTATCTTATAAAAACTGCATGCAGTAATCCTTATCACGTGACCTTATCAAGGTTCAGATAATCGATCTGTTTACACGTCTCCTCGAATCTACAGGTGCTAAGCGAGAAAATAATAAATAAATCATTTCACTTGATTATGTTTATTATCATATCAATTTCTGAGCCAGTTTAATCTGCACAGAAAAAGAGGTAGAAGCAGACGTACAAATGTCAATCAACAAATCTTAACAATCGAAAGCCTCAGAGCGTTTGAATAATAGATGATACTAATCGCACTGATAAGCGTTTAATGGACGTTGATTAAATATGTCAAAAATGGAGTAATCGTAGAATTGTGCTATGAGTAATAATGCATGTATGACCTATTTAAAAAAAAAAAAAACAATTGTTTATGTCGGGTTAATAGGTTTTATTGGAATGAGCAGAAAGGAAAACAATATATAAACAGAGAGAAAAATATTCACAAAACCGATAAAAAGACGAACTTATATATAGAGGAAAACACACATTAGTTCGGTAAAGAAATTAATAGTATGAACAACAGCAAACCTAGAAAAATATCAACAATGTCAAACATAAAATTACGATCAATGCATTTGTATGAAAATGGTTGTAACACCATTATCCTGGGTAGGGAACCTTCTTTAAAAAAGGATCAACAAAAAAAAAGTCCAAAGAAAAAAAGTTCAGTGAACAGAAAATGAAAAAAGTAAAGTAAAAGCATATAAAAAAAGCAAGACAATTCAACAGAAATAACATGTATAAAAATAACAGAACATAACAAGAAAAACAACAGAAAATACAAGAATAATTAACAAAAAGAAACAAGAAAGTCAGCAGAACTTAAAAAAGTACTGTAAACAGAAGCAACGAGTAAAGTCTCAAGAATATAACAAGTAAAATCATCAGAAAATGACAAAGTAAATCAACAGAAAATAACAAGTAGAATCGACGAAAATAAAAAGTAGAATCAACAAAAATACAAGTAGAATCAACAGAAAATAACAAGTAAAAGCCCGAAAATAAAAAGTAAATCAACAGAAAATAACAATAGAATCAACAGAAAATAACAAGTAGAATCGACCGAAAATGACAAGAGAAATCAGCCGAAAATAGAAAGTAGTCCTAAGAAAATAACAGGTAAACGTCACAGGAAATAGCAATTATAATTGACAGAAAAATACGAGAAAGTCAACAGAAGAAAACAAGAAAATCAACAAAAGATAACAAAAGAAATCAGCAGAAAATACTAGTACATTCAACAGAAAATAACAAGTTAAGTCAACAGAAAACAACAAGTAAAAAGTCATAAGAAAATGACAAGTTAAAAAGTCAACAGAAAATGACAAGTAAAGTCAACAGAAAACAACAAGTAAAGTCAACAGAAAACAACAGTATAAAGTCAACAGAAAATAACAGTACAAGTCAACAGAAATGACAAGTCAAGTAAAGTCAAGAGAAAACAAAAGGCAATTGAAATAATTCCTTGAGGCAGCTGATCTTTTGAAGAGTTCTTCTACCTGGTGAGCTAAAAGCAATTATAAATTTTTCAGTAATTATAGAAGACAGCCAATTGAAATTATTCCCTATTTATATACAAGACTGATACAAAAGAGCCATAGTTTGATTATGCAATATACATTTTAAGGGGTCAATGAAAATGATTTCATCTTTAAAAATCAAATTTCGTTGTCATTATGACATTGAAGTTCTGTACTTTAATGTACTAATAAATTTGAAGAAATGGTACAATTTTTTAATAGTAACAAAAGAAACGAATTATTTTAGATATTGTATTTTTAATTATTTGAAAGGTAAACGTTGTATTTGTCCCTGTTTCATTGAATGTTCTATTTCGATTTTCATATTGTGCACAAAAATATAACTCAAATTCAATTAAATGATATTGAAGTCTCTGAGATTTTGAAGATAACAGTAGAAATTAGTTTACAAAAATAGGACACAAGGCCTTTTTATTTGCATGGGAAAATTGCACTCCATGAGTAAGATTTTTTAAATTTGTTACTATCATTATAAAAAATATTGTGGGGAAATATAACTTTGATTAAACGAGCTTAAGAAACAGAAAAAAAAGTTTTTGAGGGTCGTTAGGTTTGTTGTGTTGTCTTGTGATCTCTTGTAGCAAAACATATAATGTACGTCTTAAAAATTTCCAAATGCATTCTACACCATTAATATTTTTCCACGTGAAATTCACATGAAAAAATATAGATTCTTACACTGCAACAAGTGTATTACGATATTTCTACCACTCGAGACAGTTAAATTTTATTATTTAAAGCGCGAGGCTTTTCCGAGCCTTTAAATGATCAAAATTTACTGTCGATGAGTGGAAAATATCGTAATACTACGAGTTATAAATGTCGGATTCCTGTTTCTTAATGTTTTTTCGTTCTTTTTCAAATATTTTCAGAAAATATTGTGCTCTTTTATGCGAGTCATCAGGCAAGGTCGCCTTTTTTTCATGGACGTTCACAAAAGAAATTGAGAAGAAATAAAAAACATTTTGACGGATAATCAAATTTTCGACTAATCATTTGCCGAGAACGTTTTTTCACTAGTGGGGAGAAATATTTTTCTAACATTGGTCAGGAAATGTGAAAATAACACAAATTAGAGAAAGTATCGTAAAAAATGGATGAAAAAAAAAAATGATCTCTTTGGTATCTCCCACCCTTTTCTTGAAATTCCTTTCCGAAATATATAATAAAAAAATCGTGTATAGCTGTTGAATTTATTTGGTATATAATATGACAAAAACCTAGATATGAGTTTGGCTCTGATATTTGCGGTTTATATATGCTGAATGAAGGGATATAACAAGAAATCTGCTGAGTATGAGAGCTTATTAGTAATATGTACGTTTTGAATTGATACAGTATATACTGAGGGGATATTCACCTTAGACCGATGTAGTTATCTTCCCTGCCAACTATTCTTAATTATGTTTTATGGTCACAGAAATGGTCAATGGCTTGATAGAAAGAAAACAAATCTGGCTAAAAAATTATAAATATTCCTAGAGTGAATTATTTTTACATAATTCTTGGTGAAAATAAAACTACTAAGTAATATTTGCAAATAACATATATACAAACCAACTGCGTTTTATCAACAACGCCATGTTTGAAAACGTGATCATTTTTATGTTGTGGGAAGAATTGTCTACGTAGTACACAATCAATGTTTGTGTGTTATAATATTTGACAGGGCTAACAACCCTTTCATCATTCAATAACCGTTCCTTCAATCGTTTTTCTTGTTTTATCACCGAATTGTTCATGATTGAACCGATATTGATAAATGTGATCAAGTCCAATTTCGGTTTTATTATTGGCTGCTGAAATAAATAACAAACAAGTTTCGTCTATAAAAAAAACACATAATGATTTTCATATTTTTCATCATCTTGAAATTAAAAAGTAAATTAGTTGCTGGGAAAAGTATAAAATTCGCGAAAGGCTTCATTATATGACTGATTGCCGACATTAAACAGTATCAATATATAGAGAATCTTTATCGATACTGAGGGGAATGACCAATTAACTTCAAAAAAGGAGGGGGAGGGGTATTTTTTTTCTAAATATCTAATATCTAAAAATATTCTGGATAAACAGATGACAAAAAAAAATATGTAATCCATTTTTACACATACCTTATACTGTTACACATAAAATATTGAGAAAAAAAATCGAATAAGTAGATAACATTGTTCTGACTCCGAAAAAAATCCCATACCTGACCCCTTTTGAAGTTAAGTGGTTGCTCCCTTAGCCTGTCACATATATATAGTAGTATCTTCATATTTCCCTCTTCAAATGACCTGTCTCATACATGGCAAGAAGACAAAATAGCAGAAATAAAAAGTGACGATGTATATGCTATTGTCAACAATATACACGTGTCTATACAATGTGTAAGGCTCTCAATCTCACAGAGTCTAGTCGGAGACTTGTACCATATTACACAAAAAAAAAGTATTCATTTCTACTTGCCCTTAAACTTAGTTCATTTAGAAATACGTTCCTTTTTTTAAATTCAGTGGAATAACTACCCGGGAGATCCGTTTTAAAATGTTTTAGAATGATTTCAAAGGTAAATATAAATCAATTGCTTTCAAAAAGCAATTGTAAACGGTCTTTCCCCCCTTAGAAACATGATTGTTTGTTGTGTGTGTGTGTGTGTGTGTGTGTGTGTGTGTGTGTGTGTGTTTGTTTGTTTGTTTGTTTGTTTGTTTGTTTGTTTGTTTGTTTGTTTCTGTGAGAGGTCTATATTATTCCGGGGAAGTTTCATGTTTAGTTTGGAAAGTTTTTCTTTTATTTTAGGTCCAGCGCGCGCGCCAGATTGAGGAGACACCACGTGACTTGGGTTTATAATAACGAAAACTTAGTCTTTTTATTTCTCTTT
>CM034362.1:12263604-12333604 GCA_019925275.1 Mytilus edulis
TGAGATTTATATGCATATCGAAAATTTAAATATTCAAGGGGAAATAACTCCTATAAAAGGTCACTGGATCGCTTCGGTTAAAGTTATTTGAAGTTGTAACTTTTGGCAAGGAACATTTTAAAAAAAAACCATTTGCCGCTAAGTCTTATAGTTTATGAGGAGTAGTGATAACAGTGTTTTTTGTAATTGGGGAGATAACTCCTATAAGGTAAACAGTAAACCTTGGTTATTCTAATACAAGATAGATATTATACCCTTGATACATGATACTAAAGATCATTTGGATAAGTTGCGTACTTTTCTTGATTTTTGACTTTGAAAACGGACGAGGAAAAAGAATAATAATAATTAAACTGTCAATTGTTCTTGAACAATTGAGAGGTCTTTCCTTTTGTAATGTAAAATACATGTTCAAATAGACGTAGAATGTATTAAAAAGCTTTAAAACACACTGAAAAACCTTTAAATAAGGTTAAAAACACCAAATTCGCTATATGGGACATGACCTTGACCTTTGACCTTTTGACCTTTGTCAAGGTCATTAGTCCCCAATGTCATTGCCGAAGACCCCATGGGTCTAGGACCTTTGGTTATATAGTAAAAGATGATTTTGTCTTTCCAGAAACCTAAAACAGGTGTTATGCCCCTTAAAAAAAGGTCAAATCTCTTCGGTCAAAATATAACAAAGTTGCGCCGTAATGACCCAAACATTTTCCACTATTTAAAACTTCTGTAAGTATAATGGTTTTTGAGTTGTTCTGATAACAAGGTGTTAGGTCAAAGGTCAAGGTCAACATACACATTTGACCTTGAGGTATTTTTGAAAGTCTCATGAATTGTTGATGAATGGTGAAGATCCTAGGTCTCTACGATTTACGGTTTCTGAGTTTTGGTGGTCCACCGACACCGGTTAATTTTCAAAGGGGCATAACCCTACCAATGAGTCGTTGAATCTTTTCGAATCAAATGTAACGAAGAACCGGGGTCTGGTCCTGAACAAATTTCACCCTTCGTTTTTTTTCTATCTATTACGGTTACGGTGTTGGAACGATAACAAGGTTTTTTGGTTTCGGAGGGATTACTCCGAACCGACAAAATATTTCGACTAACAGGGTGAGTTCCGGATAGGTATTCATGACACCGATACAAAGTGAGAACATGAAAGCGACACGTCTTACGGTTTAGGCTGCTAACTTCGTCAAAGTTTGGCGGAAAAAGAATAATAATAAACAGAAGAAATACAGTAAGGTCTTTCCTTATAGAAAAAGGAAAGACCTTAATAATAATAAACAAACGAAATACAGTAAGGTCTTTCCATTTAAGAAAGGAAAGACCTTAATAATCAGAAGAAATCCAATAGGTCTTTCCACGGAAAAGTGGAAAGACCTAATTAAATACATTTAGATACACTTTAACCTAGTGTACAAATACTTTACATGGAATAACATATTGCAATGCAATCATACACTTTTAAGATAGATACTTCGAGATAATTACATTGACATGATGATCTCCCCTGTTCATTTCCTCTAAAACGACGATTTATGATTCTTTAAGTGCTTATTAGCTCAAGTGAAAGCAAATACATTCTTGTAGAAATTATGGAATATTCCAAATAATTATTTCATTAAATAGTAAAGTGGAAAACATAATATTGTGTAATATTTGCTAATGACAAATATTAGCACTTTATTGAGTCACCAGTGCAAAATTACAAATGTCAATATACAACCTCTTTACCGACCTTGCGAGGGCTTGAAACCAGTCAAGGTCGTTGATAAACTATCATCATCGTGTAGGAGTAAGTCCTTTTTAAAGCAATGCAAAATAGACAAGACCATACAACTCATATAACTTACCGTATGAATATATATGTGTGTGGTGTAAGATGTATGAGAAATGTTTTTTTAAGAAACCGACTTAAAAAAATTAGACTGTAAGAGACTAAAGGTGCCATTTCATTATTTTTTTTATTATTGTGTTGTATTATATATTTAACGTTGTTTTGTGAATATTTTTGCTCAATATGTAATAGATCTATATCTATTATATATAAATGTTGAATAATTGAATACAGATTAAAGAAAAGACAATATAAAAAAAGAAGATGTGGTATGATTGCCAATGAGACAACTCTCCACAAGAGACCAAAATGACACAGAAATTAACAACTATAGGTCATTGTACGGCCTTCAACAATGAGCAAAGCCCATACCGCATAGTCAGCTATGAAAGGCCCCGAAATGACAATGTAAAACAAATCAAACGAGAAAACTAACGGCCTTATTTCTGTCCAAAAAATGAACGAAAAACCAATATGTAACTCATAAACAATCGACAACCACTGAATTACAGGCTCGTAACTTGGGACAGGCACATACATTATTAATGTGGCGGGGTTAAACATATTAGCTGGACCCCAACCCTCCCCTTAACAAGACATTCTTAGACACAAATACTCTAAATAAGGATTTAAATACCAGTAAACTTGAGTAAAGCGAGATATACCGAGACCTTTAAAAGTTTCGTGCCGGGTATAAAAAAAATTATACTTTGCAAACACTGACCTCATATTGTTTTACTACTGCAGTTAAAAAATAACAACAATTATAAAAAAAATAAACAGGGGCGGGAATACTTATTTTCCATCTGTAGACTAACTCCATATTGTCAAAAACAGGGGGACGTGACATAAACGACATTGAAGTGTTCCTTTCGAACTATATTTTTTCAGATAAAGACAACACAGAGTGTTCTACCTACAGTATCGTGTACGGTTATTAAAAAAATAGCGGCAGAGACATATAATACAACCTGAATCGTATATATATATCACTTTCATTGAGACTTTCAACTGAAAAAAAAAACATTGGAAGTCTTGAAGAATGTGCATTAACCAGTTATATATATTTTTCTCTGATAGCGATGAACGTTTTTTTATATTGCACAAGCTTGTGAGGCAATGCTTTTTATGTCAATTTTGTAAACACTATTGTTGACCTTATTTTAAACTCTTCAAGACTTACTTACTTAACTTACTTAATCCTCCTCATGTTTTTGAACACATAAGGCATCAACAAGGGACCTCCAACTCGTTCTATCTTTCGTGTTTTTTTCTATTTGATTCCAGGTGCAACCATGTCTTTTTATTTCTGCTGCTATATCTCTTCTCCGTGTGCCTTTCGGTCCTCCAGGCTTTCTTGCCCTTGTGGTGCCCATGTCAAAACCTTTTTCACATGCCGGTCGTTATCCATTCGCAGTACTAGTATATGTCCAATATATTTCAACCGCCAAACTCTTCAAGAACAGTAAACAAATTATTATACAACAAACTTTTATGAATATTTGACCCTTCAAGGTAAAATTGTATGAGAAATAGTGTTTACTTTTTGATATGTTGGTCAATTTTATAGCTTGTTATGAGGTATTGGTTTTGCTCCTTTTTGAAGGTCAAACGGCAACGTATAGATATAGTTGCTATGGAGACCATGTGGTCTCTGATTGATAGCTGGGTTGTGTTCAATATCGTAGCGGCTACGTATAGTGCTACGAAGATTTATGACTTTTGAACGTGTATTGAGCCTAGCTGCTACATAGATATTGATAGCGTTACGAATTAAGAATTTTGACCCCGTTGGCTTTCCATAGATAGCAGCTACGTAGCCGCTACGATATTGAACACGTCTACCCTGTTTCTTTGGCAATCATAACCACATCTGCTTATTTGATATTGAGGAAAAAACATGTTCTAACGGACTATGTACTTGTACAAGAAACTGAAGGCGTAATTACATTCAATATCTAATTGTTAGTCTGTATATTGATGATATAATGACATACCGCAATTCACTAACTGTGATAATTAATATACTGGAATGAAATATCACGGCTAATCCTGCAATTTGATTGGTTACCTTGACAGGCATGTGATCCTATATACCCTTTGAACAAAAACGAAGAATGGTATAATTAATGTTGAAACCAGGACACCTCAGTTTAATTTAAAACTGTTATTCGGGCTTCACAGGGGACGTAAAACACTGACAGGGAACATGAGCCCAGATCTCCATGTGAAGATCCGGAATAGAATGTAGTGACTATTTTGAGTTGAATTGTATATAAATGTCAAATATGTTAATAAAGTTTTTTTTTAAATGAAATACGTATATGACAATTCTTACACACCTTGTAAACAGAAACAGACAACAATTAAGTAAATTAACATGAGGTTTTCGCTTAAGGTGGTACCCAACACCATCAATAAAATTAATTTGACTCGTCTAATTTTGACAAAGTATTTACTTTGACCATTTAACAAAAATACAAAAATTTCAAAAAAATTTAACCAACCATTTTATCAGAAAAAATACACTGGTTATATAGCAGTTTGACAAACACTAATTTTGATCATTGAGAAGCTAAATATTCCTTTAACAACACAACGTAATTAAAACGTTTAGCTGATTTTTTAAGAGTTATCTCCCTGTAGTGTTAGGTACCACCTTACGACACATCAGCGTTACAGTTAAGTCGGTACATAATACTACAAGCAGATAACTCTGTAAAAGTCATCTCAGCGTTTTCATCGCGTTCTTTTGTTAAGAAAATATTTAGCTCCTCAATGGGTTTGTAAACTGCGTTAAATCCGAGATTTTTTTCAGATAAAAAGTGTGGTTCAAGTTTTTTTTTCAAACTTCATTTTTGTCTAAGGGTCAAAATTTTATGAAAATTAAAAGAGACAAATTAATTATAGTCACGGTGGTTTCAGATGCTAATGCTGAATCGTGTGTAAATGAAATACACTTCATTTAAAAATACCATTGTAAGTTAATTATCTGGAGAGATATAGGCATACTGAGTCAATTTGTTGGCTGATTGACATATTAGTTAGCAAATTAATTAACAAATGAATTGCATGATTCAAATTCACTTGAAGAGGAACATGCATGAACAAAACATGTTAATGTAAAAAAAAAATATGACGTTCCTTGTGGTAGCAAGACTAGTGTCACCTTGGGCCAGAGTAACAAAATAGGATTCAGATATACAATTAAAAAAATATTTAATGTCAATTATTCGCTTATTTACTTCATCCATCTATTTGTAATAATAACAATTTGTATAACTAAAAATAAAGATTTTGATAAATGTTTGTTTAAAGATTAACCCATATGATCTCAAAACATGTCTGGTCAGCTGGACCGTACGCGTATACTCATACGGTCCGACCGTACGCGTATGGTCGGACCGTACGAATATACGCATACAGTCCGGACCGTACGCGTACGGTCCAAATACTCATATGGTCTGGAACATAGACAATAATAGTGCATTGACTTGACATATCAACGATATAAGGATGAGGCCTAGAAACGGGGAAATGCGAGGCTGTGCCGAGCTATTTCCCCGTTTCGGGCCGAATCCTTATATCGTTGATATGTCAAGTCAATGCACTATTTTTGTCTTTATACTGCAATCTAAAAAAACATTTTCAATTGTTGTTTAATGCGTTAAGGTTATTTATTTGATTTAAATATTGGGGGAAATACCCTTTAAAAGGCCTCACATCATGCTCGCGGAGAAAAATACAACACAATGCAATTTACATTTACTTGTTGCAACCAACAGTAGATGGTGAACGAAAGCGTTTGAGTATGGACTTAAATATCAACCATAAGCATAAAACATAATGATTTATAGGCTGCAAACAAAAAATATTAACAAATGTAATATGTTTTTCCAATAATTGCAAAAGAAACAATGTTGAGTCGTTCACGCATCGTTGTATGCATTTGAAACAAGAACAGGTTGAAGAGGTCGTATGAATAATTCAATATTATTTCCAATTTCTATTTAAATATTCATGAGGAAAAGTGATATCGGGTCAGTGATTGTATATGACATAGAAATATACAGTCAATGCATTTTGACTGCTCAAATAGAACGAGTGCAGTATAAAGCACAATACGTCAGGTCAACGCTGATGTAGAGGGCAGCATGCTTAGGTTGTCTTTAAGGCTACATAAGCATCTCAAAGAAATCATATATAAAAGTCAATACAAAATAATTTATTCCTGATTATTAATTGTCACAAACATGTTTAAATTTGTTTATATGACAATAAAGGTTATAGTTATTAGGCCTCGGTTGGTCAAAGTTGTCCACTACCAGCTATTTATTACTAAAATAATTGTAGTAAATATATAAATTATAAACAGTTATAAAAAAAATTAAACATATAGCTATAGTTATTATGCTGTGTCTTCAATTAATTACGTCCCAAGACAAAACTAACTATAACCCATATTTTTAAATTGTATTTTCATATGTGAATTACTTGTATCTATTTTTTTTTATTGTCAGGCCTCTTTGAAGGATGCTCCTTGTCCCTCGGTACAAACTACTATAAACGAAATAACAGACGTAGTTGACAATTATATAAACGTTTAAATGATGCTGCAATCATCAAATGAAATTACGCCGCTTGCGTCAATGATATAAGTACATGTGCATTTTTAATTATGTACTTATGGCATTGTAAAATGGATTTTAGTTACTTGTCTTCACTGCTGCTTAAGATGTGATAATTTATCAAGCTCTTTGTTGACAAATATTTTCTTTTCGCTCGAACCTCAATATTTTTATTTGTTTATTTGTGATTTTTAACCTCATTCGCCCAACATCATAGATGACTGATTTTGTAATAAAATAATACATAAATTGGTATAGGCTCTTGAGTTGACCGTAAAAATGGATTATAATTGAAACCAAGGGTACAAAGCAGGGGTGGATTCAAGCGAGGGCGTGGTGGGCGTGTGCTCTTCTTGAATTTGCAAAGCATTGCAATATTAATGTTGCATATATTGGTCTTTGTACCTTTAAAGCCATACCGTCATTTTATAGTCAGTTTATTTTCAGTTTATCGGGATATTTAACTTCAAACATAACCAAAGTGTATATATGGCCCGTATGCATTATAAACTTGCTTAAGTTAAGATTTGTTGTGAATGGACGGTTTTTTCTAAATGTCCTACCATTAATTTAGTACGTATACTACGATTTTACTTCTTAGTTAGTTTTATGCATAAAAGGCCTGGATGCTTGTTCGTTGTCTTCATTTCTGTAGTATATAATTTCCAATGCATTTTCAGTCTCTATTCTTCATATTTTAACAAATCAGTATATTCTCTGTTTTTGTATTTTTTTTACATGTTTTCTCTACTCAGTAAACCCCAACCAGGGTCCTATATAAGCAAATATCAAGAAATTGAAACACATTCTATTACATGTTAATGCATGTCAACTGATTATATACTCAAATCTGATCGTAACTTGTTTCTTTTGGTTCTCAAATCTTTACAGCCCACACCACACCTCCTTAATAGCCATGCTATGCACAGCAAATCATTTTTATATGAATTCTGTAAACCGTCGGACAACAGAAAATCCAATATCTTTGTCAATCAATGAATAATTTTTCACAACCAGAATAACCTCTCTTTCAACTTTTAAAATATTTTGTCCTTATTTTTTTCGCAATATTTAATATTCATAATTACTCATTTCATTGACGTCATGTAACTACAATTGAGAACATACTGACAAAAATTTAAACGGGAGAGATTTTGATCAACCTTGAGAAAAAATTGAACAAATGCCTCCACGGTTCACAGATTTTTCGTTGATATTGATTAATTTACACGAACTATTTCAAATGGTTTAGTATGACAATTATGTAATATGTAATACTTATCATTTCTAAGTCACGTTTGGACTTAAAATGAGTCTATGAGTGAATTTCTTTCTAACACAAACGATGCAAACGGCTAAGCGCGCACAAGTTTTGATCATTTCTTTTAAACATACGTTTGCAAAGTTTACACAAACTATGCACACGCTAAAAATGCGTCTGCAGTTTGTCGTTTGTTAGAACAAACGCTATACATGAATTTGTTTCTAACTTCAACCTGATTAAACGATGTATTTATTTCGCCGACTGCCCAACGTAATCTAGAGGACACCGAATTTATTACATATAAATAAACATGACATGTGAAATATAACAGCATGTGTGATATAACCATACAGCATAACATACTGAGTTGTAATTAATAATTATAAATCATCAAAATTTCTCCATCCTTAACGATCCCGCCGGCCAGGAAAAACCAACTATGTCGATAGACGGCGTTGGAAACCTGTGTCCAAACCCTAAATTAGTCGAAAGCTAATATGCTCGAAAGACCGTTTCCGGAGTCATACTTGGACAGTATACTTAAAGATATGACATATAACAAAAAAAAAAAATGATATAAAGTGGAACATGAAACTTTAAAATAACCCTACGTGCATCAGTACATTCAGCAAAAAACGTAATAATACATTGCACAAACATTATAAAAACCTACGTTTGTAAAACGTCTGTTTACCTACAACATGTGCATGCATTATTGAAATTTCAAACAGTGTCAGTAAAGACTTATTAAACGATGTATTTGTTTCTACTTTTGTAGCGTTTATAAAACATCAACAAACGCTACACAACGTTTACAAAATTTTGGTTAGAAAGAAATGCACTCTTTGGAGTAGAAAAGTCAAACAATCTAAACATTTTAGTACAGAGTCGGTTAAGAGGGGGCAGGGTATACGTTCTTATCCTTTTTTTTGTAGGGTTGAATGAAGTTGACTATATAGGGAATCACTAAAGCATGACTGGAGCGGGCCCCTTCTTAAGCAGTCAGTGCCCCACCCTTTATAAAATTTCTGGACCCGCCACTGAAGTGTTAAAGCAAACATAATTTATCTATTAATTTTTATTGGATAATTAAGAACTTGCTTTATTATAGTGCGCATATTGACTCAAGCTTTTTGGAGCTAATTTTCATATTTTCAAATCATTAACTGTATTTTCACGGACGTGTACACCAAGATGAAAATAACGTTACGTCATTGGATGGATTTCCATTGTTTAGAACGTTTTAAACCAATCATAACGTTTTGGTGTACGTTTTTGAAAATAATACCCAGAATGCATTAGATTCTGAAAATGATAATTGGATTCAAGACTAACACGATTATTATTAAGTTCCAAAAAAACATTAAGAAACATGTCTTTCTAACCGGATATATATATCTTGTATTTAATTCGATTTATGTTAATATTTATTTATTATATAAACTTAATTTATTCAATGTTTTTTTCTAGTAAGGTTTAATATTTTAACTATTTATGGATATTAACAAAACATTATGTTTTTCTACCTACATCCGCGTTTAGTCAGAACTGTGTGCAGATATAGACAAGTTTTCAATTTATTCTAACATAGATCAGGCAATATATTTGTAACATTGAATTCTAGGAATTAGCAATGTGTGTTTGTCTGTGTGTGGTATCGTATACCTTATACGTAAACTGCCTACGTAACTGTATAAACCTAATTAGAAAAGTATGGTCCTTTTGGTTTTCTTCTGTTTTATTGAGTGGGATGTCAAAAGGGGACGTTAAATCCAATGCCTCGTGTGCTATATACCTCTATTTGGTATCTCTGGTTACGGAAATGTAGGACATAATTAGCCTGTTTATACTATATTACGGGACTGGATACTTTTTTATGTTTGTCGGCGGCGGACAGTTAGCTTCGTCTGTCATACATGTGCTTGTTGAATGGCTGTGGAATAAAATTTAGATAGAAAAGCGTGACTTCAATCCCATAGTCCCCCAAGACAACAAGAAGGATTGAGGCCCATGACACGTGTAGCGATAGTTAGACGCTATCTGTATATTAGGAACCCATACACCAACACTTTGGAGGGTCTATAGGTGGCCGGTTGAAGGGCTAAATGTCTGTCCCTATCCAATATATTAAATATTCCAGTGACATTTCAAATGTTCCTCATGTCATTGCAGTCGAACCAATGTTGTAGAATATACTCCTTTTGTAATTAATGGTCTCTTCCTGAACTTGCATGGATCTTTGTCACTGGAAGTTGATATTTATTACTTTAAGATAAATCAATCTTCTAACGAGCTATATTGGAATATATTCCAACTTGGAACAGAAATTTTGCATTTCCATGTGGAGCAGGATCTGCTCACCCTTCCGAAGCACCACGTATCATCTCCAGTTTTATTGTGGGTTCGTGTTATTCGGTCTTCGGTTTTAAATCATATGTTTTGTTTAGTGTTATTTGTCTTTCTGTAGTTTTTCGTATTTTTTGCCATGACATTGTCAGTTTGTTTTCCTTAGAGTATTAAATGGTCGCCCACATGGACATTACCCTGCTTGTAAAACAACTTCTAGGGAAATCAAATCGGGAAATTATTCCCATTGAAACGTTACAACAGGGGCGGCCAGCCATTTGAAAAAAAGGGGGGGGGGGGGTCCCAACCCAGGATAAAGTGGGGGTTCCAACAACATGCTCCCATTCAAATGCATTGATCGTCCAAAACAAAAGGGGGATCCAACCCGCGGATCCCCCCACCCCCCCCCCCCCCCCTGGATCCGCTACTGGTTACAATGTCTATGCAAAATATTTATAACAACACAATTACCTAACTCTTAAGTAAATTCAAAGCGAGAAGCACCAAACCCTACTCGACTATATCAACCAGCGAAACAACTGAAAAGTACTGTCGCGTATATACATGCAATTTCAAGAATGTACACACATCAAAAACACTTTTGAGGTAACATTTAATAAAAAGGTTATTAATTCTATAATGCGGCATATCTTTTAAATAAAGCATTACTTATTATATTATCTCTGTACTGTTATCTTATTATCTAACGCCTGTCTGTTTCTTTATTCTGACGTCACAATAATACACATGTGTACTGTTACATCATTAAATGATTTAAATTGAACAGAAATTTGAATAAAACAGGTGTTGAAATAAACAATTGGTGTCAATTACTCATGTAATTGTCAGATTGCATGAAAACATGCAATGGTTTTAAAATCAAAGGGTTATTAATCATTACTAACATCTAACACATAACATGCACACTGCACACAAGCATGGTACATTTTAGATGTTCAAAAAAAGAGCAATGGTGAACAACAGCTGAAGATCTCGCGTGATTACATAAACTGTCACGCGACTGTAGTAGTAGCAGAATGAGCTAGATACCTCAATTTTAGATAATTCATCGATCTTGAATAAAACAAGATATCAGTAAATGAGAGACAGCAACCTAACAATAACTCAGGCATTCAAATCATATTCATCCATCAGCAATCAGAGGCGGATTTAAGGGGGGGCCGGTGCCCAGGGGGCTCGTGCCCTCCTTTTTGGGAAAAAATTTGGTTGCTTATATAGGGAATCACTGAAGCGTAACTGGTCAGTCAGTGGGCCCCCACTTATGAAATTTCTGGATCCGCCACTGGCAATAGGGTCAGCAATATTTCTGTTTTTTAATGGTCTCAAAGAGAATCTTTCGTTCAATATTTGTCCCTCGAGCTTCGACACTTAGGGAGCTACAACTTGATTTTTATAAGGGGGTGGGGGTAGAGGTCTAGGATGAAATTTGAAAATAAGGTAGGACAGGAGTTTGAGTAAAAAAAGGCAGGAGGCCAATTGATGATAAAAAAAGGGCAACATAAACTAATTAAAAAAAGACATGACCGAACAGAGTGAAACATAAATACGCATTGGGAGAAAATATAAAAAGCAGTTATCAAATAGTTCAAGTAAAATATTTGTTTTCTTGGAATGAATGTCACTGTCGTGGGAGGTAATCCGGATGTGCACACAGAAAAGATTAATTAAATTCCTGTATGATTTGCTTTTGAAGTTTTGATTCCACATTTTTGGGGCATTTTTGTAGATTTGATTTATTTCATAAATTGTGTTCAGTTATAAATGCATTTCCTTCTGTCAGTTTTATGGTGTTTCATAGAAAAAAGGATAAACTCGATTTTATTAAGTAAAATTTTTAAGATTTAATAATCTTTGGACTGTCGATGAAGTACGAGCCGACTCCTATGCATATCTGTTTTAACATGCACATTCCTTTCAATTTATCAGATTTGATACACCGATTAAAAAAAAGATATTTAAAAATTTAAATGTGTCATACATTCATGAAATCACTTTCTACGTTTGTCAATCTACATATCGTAAATGAGAAAGGCTGTAAAATAACTCAATCGGAAGTGTATAAATACACGATATTCATGCGCGAACGAACTCATTTCAAAGCGTTATAAAAGCTGATATTTGGGTATTCATGGCATTTAAGCCTATTAAGCAAACTTAAAAGGACGTCTGGCGTGATTTCAAACATGAGTTGACTTAGGGCAAAACAAATACGAAAAAAAATACCTTGAACTCAATAAATGTCATGTTTTCATCAACATAAGCTAATTGTCTGGTCTGCTGAAATTGCAATGAATATCCTATACCCTGCTGTTTTAACATATATTACATTTGTATGCAGTTTTTGATATGGTGACATTGCTATTATTTAAACATCAAATAGAGGATAATCTTTATTCAATAGAGCACTTTAAAAGAGAACGCAAAAAAATATTATGTAACTAATTGACTGATTTTTCAGACGTTGGATATGTGAAGTAGTGTCAACGACCACTGGCATATGTTACGAATAATTGAGTTTTTCTCGAATAAAGCACCCACGTTCAAAGACAAGGTTATAGTACCATGGAAGGTATACATAAACTTTATCATTGCGATGACTTATCATATGTAGTTGTGTAGTCAGACTATAAGTACCAAGTACTTATAAACAAGAATATTAGTCCATGCCTATGATTGGACAATCTACCCCGCTCGCACCGTCAAATTTCAACCGCAAATACTAGGAAAAAACTTAAATTTGGTATTTTATGTTCAACAGTTCGTACTTAGATCACGTGACCACAACAAGGTTGCAAACATACAACAACATGAATATTACCAGTTTTGTGGTGCACTTCAAATTGGTCGAACACACTTATATTATAAGACATATATTATTGTGTGTTTTTGCACATGTTCTCATTATGAATATCCACAACTGTTTACATGCGGAGTAAAAACATCTGAAATGTCATGGTTAGATTGTGCTTTGTATCGACCTGATGTGTTTTTTTATTACTTTCAATACTGTTATTCATCCCAAAGTCACAATGAGGCCTTCATTTTCTAATGTTGTACTGTTGTCCCAGGTTAGTGGGAGGATTTAGCGTCAGCGCACTAGTTTATCCCTTTCGCATTGTGTATGTGCCTGTCTCTAGTCAGAAGCCTGTAATTCAGTGGTTATCGTTTGTTGTTTTATATATTATTGTTTTGTACATAAATAAGGCCGTTTTTCCCCTTTCATCTCATTGGAGTCATTTACAGCTTTGTATGCGGTATGGGTTTTTCTCAATATTGAAGGTCGTGCGGTGACCTATAGTTATTACTTATTTCGTCCCTGTTGGAGAGTTGTCTCATTGGCATGCAGTGATATCAATATCTTTTTTTAATATTGTTTATTAACATTTATAATCAAATACTTTTTTGGGGGCTTATACAGACACAAAAAAGTACACTGCTAACCCTGCCGGAGCACCTTGTTTTGTGAGGAATCGATTGGCTCATTCATTCTTTTGCTCCTAACCCTGCCGGAGCACCTTGTTTTGTGAGGAATCGATTGGCTCATTCATTCTTTTGCTGCTCACCCTGCCGGAGCACCTTGTTTTGTGAGGAATCGATTGGCTCATTCATTCTTTTGCTGCTCACCCTGCCGGAGCACCTTGTTTTGTGAGGAATCGATTGGCTCATTCATTCTTTTGCTGCTAACCCTGCCGGAGCACCTTGTTTTGTGAGGAATCGATTGGCTCATTCATTCTTTTGCTGCTAACCCTGCCGGAGCACCTTGTTTTGTGAGGAATCGATTGGCTCATTCATTCTTTTGCTGCTTACCCTGCCGGAGCACCTTGTTTTGTGAGGAATCGATTGGCTCATTCATTCTTTTGCTGCTAACCCTGCCGGAGCACCTTGTTTTGTGAGGAATCGATTGGCTCATTCATTCTTTTGCTGCTAACCCTGCCGGAGCACCTTGTTTTGTGAGGAATCGATTGGCTCATTCATTCTTTTGCTGCAAACCCTGTCGGAGCACCTTGTTTTGTGAGGAATCGATTGGCTCATTCATTCTTTTGATTCTTTTGTTGTGGTTTGTTTATCTATTTGTCCTTTTTTTGTTGGCATTTTTTTGTTTCCTTGTCCATAGGCGGATCCAGGGGGGGGGGGGCTGGGGGCCCGGGCCACACCTTTCGTGCGAAAAATTTGGTTGATTATATAGGGAATCACTGAAGCATGACTGGAGCGGGGCCCTCCCCCTTATGTCAGTCAGCGCCCCCTCCCCCTTTAGTCAAAGTTCTGGATCCGCCACTGTTGTCGATCTTTCTTTGATCGTCTTTTGTTGTAGTTGTAGACTACTGTTTGTCTATCATATTTCTGTTGGTCAAGCATGGTTAACTTTCCTCTTCTTTCTTTGATCGATTTATCATTTTATTATCAATTATTCCTTCGGGTTGCCCTTTTCTTTTTTTTACTGATCCGTTTCAAATGGCGCAATAATATACATGTAAACGATTTTTTTCAAAATGTGTGTTCACAGCGCTTTTCTAGTTTCTTACCCTCATCAGAAACACTGAGAGCCGAATATCTGAAAGTCAAGGATGTTTGAGGACCAAACACGTTGCAGATCTATAAACCAAAATGGCCCTTACATAGCAAAATCCACCTAAGATCAACTTTGCATAAGGGAATAGACAGACAACCAAGAACCACGTACGTAGTTTACAGCAAAATAGTAATGAACTAGATATTTTAGAAATTTTTATTACGTATTACACATAAATACACGACTTTTGTTACGAAATCCGCAAGGAATTTTAATGAATGATTTATTTATTTCTGCATCTACTAATTGCTCTTTGGACCAAATAATAGACATTTGATAGGATTCCCAGAAGGATTAGATAATATTTTATTTTGTAAGAACTAAGGCTTCAGTTTATAAAAGTCCAACATTACGTAATGATAATCTCACAGGGAGCGCGTTACTAATTTATCACATTTTTACCAAGGTAGATAATCAAGGTATTTTTATCGAACGAATTTAGTATTTTCAAATAAAAATCACAGGCACTTGGGGGAAAAAGTCCCTTTTTCATATATATATTATTCAATAAGTGAGCTGCAATTTTGTTTTATATTTTTTGGGGGGAAAAGGGGGGGACGGGATGAAAAATTGTGTTCTGCATTTATATTTTAGCTGTAATCTCTGTCCTGGTTTTTTTTTTCTCTTTTTTTTTTCACTTTTTTCGGTCCTGACTTTTTTCATTAGTTTATATTAACCTCTTTTAAAATAAATTGTCATCCCCCCTTTTTTTCTGCAAAGGTGCTCATTATGCCTTATTTACTCAAAACGTCTGTCCTGCCTTTTTTCAAATTTGAAATTTCATCCTAGCCCCATAAACAATATATTCCAAAAAAGGGTTTATTCCCAAGCGCCTGTGTTAATATTACTTTCAACACTTTATTAAAAATTGCAGAAGCTGTACACGTTCACCTTTGCTGAGCCTCTGAAAAAGTCCCACAGATTGAAAGTTCAGCTTTTCCGGAAGTCATGAAAAATTTAAAAGCAGACGACATTTACTGAATTGAAACTTCTGTTATGAATGAGAATATCAAATATTTATCATTACAAATGCTGACAGATTTTCTAAACACGCAATGAAATATTAACAGATTTCTAAAGTTTCAAAATAAAAGCTTCTATATCAAGAAAGTCAATAGATCGATTTTCCTATTGTCAATAAAAAGCCATATATCATCTTAAAGTCGGTATCAAATATTTCACATAAATAAACAATACACCTGATAATAAAACGGACCTTTCAAAAGTTTAACAAACGCCGGAGAAAAGAAAACTATCTCAAATGACAGTTCGACCCTTCTCTACAGAAAATTAGTTATAATATTGAAACATTATTCCGTCTGCACTTTAGAAATATTCGATCCTTCCGTCTGCACTTTAGATATATTCGATTCCGTCATCATGCAGTTGATTTTTGCCACGTTTTGGTTTAATCGGTTGGTCTATGCATAATTCGTATACCCACTACCACAGTACACGATTGTGGTGTATCTAACAACAGTTTTTCGCAGGTTGCAATAACGCACATTATATTTATTTGAACATACACATTAAATAAACTTTCGATGAATTGATATAACTAATACATGCATAAGGCAAGTTCTATAGCCACGCCACGGATGTGTGTAGTTGTTTATATTGTGGATTTGTATCTGAATCAAATGTGTAAAAAAACCAGTTTTATACAGT
Organism: Mytilus edulis; assembly: GCA_019925275.1. Lineage (NCBI taxonomy): Eukaryota > Metazoa > Mollusca > Bivalvia > Mytilida > Mytilidae > Mytilus > Mytilus edulis. The sequence continues at coordinate 12,279,945 of CM034362.1, forward strand.
GGGATTTAAAGGTTTACTCATGCAAATCGTATGTCGTGTTTGACCAAATTTCCGAAGCAAGGTTGTCGGCTCTCCGGACATTCCCGAAGTCCTGCGTTTAATTGCCGAGTTTATGAGCTTCGGTCCTTGCTTGGAAGTTGGTGTTTGAGTCAATGACCATGTATATTTCTCATCATAAAGAGAAACGACTTAACAGTGTTCCTTTATGTTCGGTTCTTTTATCTGTTATACTGAAAATATTACTTTAAAAATCTCATGCGTTGGGAGCGCTTTTCTCTCGATTAACCTTCATCATACTGGAACAATCAAAGCCAAATATTTGAAAGCCAAGGATGTAAAAAAAAACACAGTTGATGAGCTATCTGACCAAAAGATACTTCAAAATAATAGATTAGACAAATACATCTTAGGTCAATGTGCCTTATGGAGTTGAAACGGGAGTTGCTTAATAAATTCTAAGTTTATAAACGGTCAATCTTTGAGAAATTTGTTGTAAAAGAAGGACGCAAGATACAAGATGGAGAGTCAAACTCATAGATAGAAAATAAACTGACAACGCCATGGCTAAAAATAAAAAGACAAACAGACAAATAATAGTACAGAAGACACAACATGGAAAACTAAACACTTAGCAACACGAACCCCACCAAAAACTGGGGTGATCTCATGTGCTCTGGAAATTATATCAGTGCCTATGTACTCTACATTTTTTGTAGTCTACGTTTTGATGTAAACATCAGACAGCTTTCAACTCTATTTTTTTCTAAATTTGTCCCAATTTATAACCTAAAAGCTTTTTCTGATTTCATTTCTTTCTCTTTATCAAAAACGATGAGTACCGATAGACGTTTTGATTGGCATATAATACATATGAGACATGCTGAGATCAAAGAGATTCCGAATATCAAAAAGTGACATAACAAAATATCTTAGAAACAAAAGGCTCTTAGTAACTTTTGATCGACCATTTGTCAAATTTTGGTTTAGAGAGTATCGAAAAAACTTGTTTACTTTTGATAAATATATGTGTATTAATATAAGTGGTTCTGTTACTTATTTATCACGAGGATCAATAGAGACATCATAAAATAACGTTTCACAGTGACTTTCCACCCGTTACAAAATATTTACTTTGTATAACAAATAGGGTTGCTACTTTCTCATAATCATAATCATTATGAATTATGAGATATTGTGATCAATCATGCTTTCTGTGAGGCCAAACATACTTGAAAATAAAAATGGATACCTTATTTGGGGTATTTAATATACAACACTTCATAGAGATACAAATATATCTGATAAAAATACAATGTTTCGCCTCATAAAAAATTAAGACTTTCATAACCCCCTGTGGTATATTACACTTGTTTCCAAAAAATGGGCTTTGTTGACTAGACAATATGGCTACTCGCGAAACGGAACACGATAGCATAGCAAAAAAATGTTAAAAACATACCGAGCTCCTATGTAAATTCAAAAGAGGTAAGTCCGTAAAACCTGGTTAAATCAAACGTTGGACTATCTATTCTCAACCAATGGAACAAATGATAAAGAAACGTTTTTTCCTTGGTACAGGCATTTTCCGAAGAAAAGCAATGGCGATCATACGAAGGGCCAATGACATTGCCTTATGTAATCGAGGTTAAACAAATAACCACAAACGGTGGCTCATTTTTTTTTTTAATTTGACAAATGGACATAAGCATGTGGTAAGATTAAAGTTAACTGTGTTTTGAAAATACTAACCTCTCTCTCCTTGAATATCTCAAGCATTTATAAAGAAAATAAAAACATGTTTGTTACGAATTGGAGAACGCTTGGACAATGTTTCAGAAAAGCACTCATTCAAATTGAAAATGGAAATAGTAAAATGTGTCAAAAAGATAACAAACCGACCAAAGAACAAAAACCGGCAGAAGGCCACCAATGGGTCTTCAACACAGTGAGACAACCCCACACCCGACGTCTGTTGTGATGAGAAAACAGACGAAAACCCTAGGAACAAAAACATTCAATTCGTCTACATATGACTCACTTAAGCCGCTCGATTCAAAACAGATGTAAGACAAACTCAATAAGGTAGAATCAGGTAAATTGAATGTAGAAGCCTAGTGTTCATTGAGTTAAGTTATATAAAACTTTTCAATTATTAAAAAGATCCCGCATTACATAAGATCCTTGTACTTCTAAGTATAGATGTAAAATTGATAAACGTGATTTGTATTACGATTTTTTTTAACATTTAATGACTCTTATTTTGTGAATTCTTGCCTTAGAACTTGTCAAGGTTGCAAACATTGAAATTAACCCATAAAATAAGCATGGCTACCATAAAGTGTTTTTCTTTTTATAAAGTATGTCTTTACATTAACTTTTACACCTTTCAATCTATAAGAGCCAAATACCATACAAAAAAGAATACTATTAAACTTGTATTCTTTTCATCTCGGACGAGAAATATGGAAATAAAAACATTTTGATGACCTTGAAGTGAAGCGTTCTGTCGAGACAGACAATTTATTATTGTCCACATGGACTAATCTATATCGGTAAATATACCACGTAAGGACAATGATAGATAAATGTTCCTATACGGAGGCGGTAACGATTCAAATATCAAATTGATTGAAAAATGAGACATTTAAAAGATCGAAAAGTACGTTTTAAGACAGTGTATTGTTTCTACTGCTATAAATATTTTATACATGCATTGATTTCAATACAAACACTATCACGTCTTGTGGGATTTCCTAAAAAATGATGTTGTGTTATGGTTTTATAAGTTCAGCTTAACATTTAGTGATGCAATTAAAAAATGAAATCACAATGGGTTAATTTGTCCAATTCTCATGGGGTCCTTTTTCTGACAATTTCCGTCATCTTTGAAAAACATCCATTCAAATTTGAAGAATAAATTGAATTGAAGGGTCAGCATTTCTGGGACAAGCGCAACACATTATCATCAAATGTGAAGCACTTTACCTTCAATATGAATTACTAATATTTATTAGTATTAATAATTTTTATCATGCAATTCTTAAATTGAAACGGTAGTTCAAAGAAAAGTTCGTTATCATCAATGACAATTTAACTAGTTATCTTCAATGGTGTGGGTGATGTTGTTTTTCCAGAAAAAATTCTAATCCCCAATTTGATGAGAGAAAAAATGTGGTCAGGCAGATGACAGAAATCTGACTCAAACACCCCCCCCCCCCCCCCCCCCCCACTTAGAGTTAAATGGTTGCTACTTAACCATTCTGGAAAGACTTTTAATAAACCTGCACAGTTGCTGAAATCTTACTTAAATAACTTATGCACTATAGACAATAAGTCAACTAGACTCTGTTTCCTGAAGTTATATGATAGATAGCTAATTGATCAATTGTTGTAATGTAGCACGACAGTATACTGTTACCAGTCTGGAAAGACTTTTCATAAACCTACACAATTGCTGAAATCTTACTTAAATAACTTATGCACTGACACCAATAGTTTCTTGAAGTTATATGAAAGAGAGCTAATTGATCAATTGTTGTTATGTAGCACGACAGTATACTGTTACCAGTCTGGAAAGACTTTTAATAAACCTGCACAGTTGCTGAAATCTTACTTAAATAACTTATGCATTGACAATAATTGTTTCTTGAAGTTATATGAAAGAGAGCTAATTGATCAATTGTTGTTATGTAGCACGACAGTATACTGTTACCAGTCTGGAAAGACTTTTAATAAACCTGCACAGTTGCTGAAATCTTACTTAAATAACTTATGCACTATAGACAATAAGTCAACTAGACTCTGTTTCCTGAAGTTATATGATAGAGAGCTAATTGATCAATTGTTGTTATGTAGTATAAGTACGACAGTATACTGTTACCAGTCTGGAAAGACTTTTCATAAACCTACACAATTGCTGAAATCTTACTTAAATAACTTAAGCACTATAGACAATAAGTCAATCAGACTCTGTTTCTTGAAGTTATATGATAGAGAGCTAATTGATCAATTGTTATGCGGCACTACAATACTGTAACCAGTCTGGATAGACTTCCAATAAACCTACACAGTTGCTGAAATCTTACTTAAATAACTTACTCTGTTTCTTAGTTATATAAATTGATAATTTTGGAGCTAACTTTGATCAATTGTTACCATTATGGAAAAACTTTTAATAAACCTGTACAGCTACTGAAACTTATGCACTGTAGACAATTGTTTTTAGAAGTTATATGCTAGAGAGCTAATTAAGCAATTGTTATATGACACGAAAGTACTGTTACCAGTTTGAAAGACTTTCAATAAACCTGCACAGTTGCTGAAATCTTACTTAAATAACTTCTACACTGTAGACAATCTTAGTCAAACAGACTGTTTCTTGAAGTTACATGATAGAGAGCTAATTGATCAATTGTTATACAGCTCGACAATACTGTTACCAGTCTGGATAGACTTCCAATAAACCTACACAGTTGCTGAAATCTTACTTAAATAACTTACTTTGTTTCTTAGTTAAATTGATAATTTTGGAGCTAACTTTGATCAATTGTTACCATTATGGAAATACTTTTAATAAACCTGCACAGTTGCTGAAATCTTACTTAAATAACTTATGCACTGTAGACAATTGTTTCTAGAAGTTAATAGAGAGCTAATTAAGCAATTGTTATATGACACGACGATACTGTTACCAGTCTGGATAGACTTCCAATAAACCTGCACAATCAAACAAACATATATAGCAAGCAAGTTAATCAAAGGTATGCTTTGCATGCTTTTGTAGAAGGGCTGTAAATTGATAACTTTTATGTGGCACGAAAGTACTGTTACCAGTTTGAAAGACTTTCAATAAACCTGCACAGTTCCTGAAATCTTACTTAAATAACTTTACACTGTGGACAATCTTGGTCAAACAGACTCTGTTTCTTGAAGGTGGCCTTCGACTTTTGTCTGCTCTATGGTCGGGTTGTTGTCGCTTTGACACATTCCCCATTTCCTTTCTCAATTTTATTATATGATAGAGAGCTAACTGATCAAATGTTATGTGGCACAACTATTTTAACTTCAATAATGTGGATGATATGTTATTTCCTGAAAAACAATTGAGAGAAAAAAATTATTGTGGGTCTCCTTTTTGGAGTTATTGGTTGCTCCTTAACCATTCTGGAAAGACTTTCAATAAACCTGCACAGTTACTGAAATCGCACTTAAATAACTTATACACTGTAGACAATATTAGTCAACCAGACTCTGTTTCTTAGTTAAATTGATAATTTTTAGATTCTCGCTTCGCTGTCAGTATACATACCAAGACGGATTTGGATCATTTTGAAATCAATTAAAACATCATCAAGGGCATTCTTTTAAATCATTTTCCCCAGTAGAACAAAGTAAAAATTACGAATGAGCAAAAAATCTACAGAAAAAAATAATGTAATAAACTTAAAATTATGACATACGGTTGATTTGCATAATTAGAAAAATTAGAAAAATTAGTCTGTTGCATAGACACCATTTGCTCTAAATTACCAGAAACGTACAAACAAATCACCAATTATACTCAAATTCTCTGTAAACAAAGGCATTTCACAATTGTATAACAGAAGATGCGCCAATATTCGTCATGACCTGTACAAATTAGTACTTTCCTTTTTTTTTTTTGGCCTTGTTTTACTATATTGCACTTGAATTTTAAGATTTTTTTCATTTAAGAATGTTTGTTGGATATCAGCATTAGAATTAGACATATGGAAGAATTCCTAGTAGGATTTTTAGCAATAGCATCTGGTTGATGATAATAGTTAGTAATTTAAAATTGCAAAACGTATTATATAAATAAATGCATTTGTTTTAATATACTGAAGTTACATACATTTGGGCAAATATAAGAAAAAATCCCTTACTCTTTAAGAGTTATCATTATGAATAAATCAACTTTATCTCTGATAATCTCTTGTTTTTGTGGGGAACGTTTTACTGGATCGATTGTTTGGCAAGTTATTAAATCTCGCTACTCCTTTTTTTTTTAAATGGAATCTACTTGTATCAATGCTACGTCCATGCATATGCATACCGAAGGATCTCAGGTCGCCTCCGGTTTTAAATTATTAATGGGGTTCGTGTTGCCCCAATTTTTAGTTTTCTATGTTTTAGATATAGGAAGATGTGGTATGAGTGTCAATGAGACAACTCTCCATCAAAGTCACAATTATAAAAGTAAACCATTATAAGTCAAGGTATGGTCTTCAACACGGAGCCTAGGCTCACACCGAACAGCAAGTTATAAAGGGCCCCAAACATTACAAGTGTAAAATCATTCAAACGGGAAAACCAACGGTCTAATTTACATTAAAAAAAATGAGAAACAAAAACACTTAGGAACCACATCAACAGACGACAATCACTGAACATCAAATTCCTGATTTGTTTTGTGAATTTTTGATGTGTTCTGCATGGCACTTTTCATTTTCCCTTTCCTTTTATCCAGCACTGACACTTTCTTAAATTAATGCGCATGATATGCTATTCTCTGCCTTACAAGGAACCTCAATTGAATACAATTCAAAGCCGATATAATATAAATAGATAATAATTTTAAAATAAATATGCAAATCTGTTAAGACCCTTTTGACCGAAAGGGACATTAAAAGACCTAAGCTATTTTACCAATATTTCAATGTTCTATTTGTATTCTTAAACCGTTAAATAGAATACATAGAAAGCAAATTGTTGCATACCTGTATAGTCAAGTGAACCTAAAAAAGCGAATAATGTCCTTACAATGTTTTATTATATTGGTTCCATTATTTTGACACTCGGAAAGCTCCACGCACAATACTTAAATAAAAAGACAAAAAACTTGCATCAGATACTACAAGCAGAATAATACAAACATGACACAGAAATTAACTATAAAGGTCACCCTACGGCCTTCAAAAAAATATCGCATAGTCAGCTATAAAAGGCCCCAAATGACAATGTAAAACAATTCAAACGAAAAACTAACGGCCTTATTTATGTACAAAAAAAGAACGAAAAACAAATATGTAACACATAAACATATACGACAACCACTTAATTATAGGCTCCTGACTTGGGACAGCACATACATACAGAATGAGTAAAACATGCGCACTGTCTTTGAAAAGGTATGAGGAATCCATCGCATCCATCGGAGTCACTCGTAACAACTCGGCTGATTCCGTACCTTCATCTAACAAAAGGAGAGAGCGGTGTCACTCGAGGATTGCCGATTGCCCTCGGCAGTGTGTCAGGAACATGTTAGTTGGCTGTCATTTTTTCTTTGGTTGGTATAATCGAGTATTTGTTTGTTCCGTTTTGTATAGTTGACATCTTTTCTAATGTAACTTAAAGTTTAGTTTTGTTTAAGACTTTCTTTATGCAATCGAATTGCCTTTTGGGTTGTTGGCATTTCGATGTTGTCAAAGACTGGAATGTTTGCTCCAAATAATAAATGTTCACTTGTGCCATTGCTGTTGTTTTACTTGTGTTTTTTTTTTTTTAATTTTGTATCCTCTTAATCGGCTTTCAGAAAGAAAGTTCAGACATTAGTATATGCTTGTCCAAAGTCAGGAGCCTATGATCCAGCGATTATCGTTGGTAGCTGTCAGTCATATGGTGTTTTCGAATTATTGGTGGTCATAATCCAAGCGGCACTTGTATCAACTACGGCTATTTTTACTAGATGAAATAGATAGCGGAGTCACTCGGGAATTGCCGTTACTCGGAATGATGATCAGGAAAGGGGGTTATTGTCTGCATCAACTCAGTAGATTTGTTTATTAGTCTTGGTCAAAACAACGACTGTTTATCCTTACGGAGATTTTAATAGCTGATATAATACTTTTATTTGATCATTGTTGAAGTTCGTAGAGACAGCAATATATATAATCTAAAGGAATATGATTGTTAAACAACAGCCCTGCAAAACACGTGTATATGTATTAGTTGAAGGGTCGACATCAACAAACAGTAGTATCTATCTTCATGCGCAGAAATTCCTTGAATTATTGCTCATCAACCTATAGAATTTACTTAGACCATATTCGTATTGGTAACTAGAGACTAACAATATATACCATATATCAACAGCAATACCCAGGGAAGTAAAAGCACTACGAAATATATATAATGAAAACCACTGAAAGGTTCATAATCGAGCATATATATATACCAAACATGCACATGGCGAAATAAGCTAACGCGTTACTAGTACCAGTCTCTCTGACCATTTTTGACAGTGGTAATCTAAGGTACATCGAAGAGCACATAGTACTTGTTCAGACAAAACACTTCTACATACTTGTTCAGACAAAACACTTCTACATTCTTGTTCAGACAAAACACTTCTACATAGTACTTGTTCAAACAAAACACTTCTACATAGTACTGTTCAGACAAAACACTTCTACATAGTACTTGTTCAGACAAAACACTTCAATATAACACATCCGATCTGATCACAAATTTGGTGTAAACAAATTAAAAACAAACAAACTATTGGAAATTTCCAGGTTGTAGTAAACTAATTTTTTCCTTTGTACGTGCCAATGTCATATTTTATTGTCCGACATTTAAATTTTGATGCACTGCATGCCAAATTGACAATTTTTACTGCATACTTAAAAAAATGGTCAAAGAATAATTTATTTATTTTTTAACTCGACAGGTCAATATAAATGGAGTATGTTTACCGTGAAATTGAAAAAACAGAAAAGCCCATGTTTATGGCATATTTATCACCAAATTCCTTTAACAAGGTTTCGCAGAGTAATCCTGTTATATTATGGATTTTGTCAATGGAATTGAATGTCACCCCTGATTTAAAGGCTATTTCAGTGTTTATTTTACGGGTTATTTATGCACCATGAAACTCAAGGATGTCACAGTAGAAAAAATAATTGTTAAATAGAGAGAAATCGCATAAAACTGCTGTTGGTGGTATTCTAATCCTCACATTAATTTGTTTCATCTTGTGATGACATCTCCATGCCTTTTCAAGGTCAATTTGCCGTACATAAGATGATTTATTTTAGATAAATTGTTGGCACGGCCATTGGCTTACATAATGCTATTGAGAGTTTGAAACTCCATGTTATAACACATCTGGGTAGGGGTGGTATCCAACGTTGTGGATATATAATGTTCTGCAACGAACGTATGTTGATGAAACTATGTTTTCGCGAGTCGCCCTTTAGTTGCGATTTCTTTTAGCGACATTTCAAGCAGAAAGTAGATATAATAAAAAGTGGTATGAGTTCCAACGATACAACTCTATGTAAAAGTAACCCATTATAGGTCAAACTACAGCCTTTGAAACATATTAAAGAAGAAAATCTGTAAAGACCCTGGGAAAAATGTTTGTTTTAAGATAAAAGCACAGTTTAAAATAAATGGTCATTTATTTTAAGTTTGAATACTCTGGGTATATTGCATTCAAAACTAAGATATTACATATTTTAAATCTGAGGTACAAAAAAGGACTTCATGGTCATTATGCCTTCTAGATCAAGTAACAAATTGACAATGAAAATACCGAGAGAGAAATCACCACACTTAGGAAAATCTTCAATATTCGAGCAAAATTAACATATTTTCAATGAATCCAAACAGTACATAATTCGTATGGGTAATGGGAAACGAATTTTGAAAATATATGTTCAACTTCAAATCTTTTTTGATAAAGTAACACTGAATTGAACGTGTTATATATATATATATATATAATTTTACGAAATACATAATTGTGCGTTTGCGCTCTACAAGCTTTACAAGTGTTTCTGTACACATGCTTTTGCTACGTCTCTAGAAGGGTGCGTTGTTTCTGGTCCAAGTATGATAACAGTCGTGTTGTTCATGGTATATATATATAGATAAGCCTCTTTCTGGGTTGTCGCAATCATGAGGTTTAAAAATGTCATGCAATTGAGTGTGGTACTGTTAGCTCCCTATTTAATTGGTTTGGATACAATACATGCAGTATAAATATACGTACTAAAGTGACGATAAACCTTTCGGAGGATGAATGAAGTTAAGGATGCAACTAGATAAATTCAAAAAGGGGGGTATGGTTTTAAAGTTTAGTTTTTCGACGCTATCAACAAATTGTTTTTGTTCAAAATTTAACACTATAAGGTATGAGGAAAATCTGGGATAAAAAAAAATGTCATCTGCTTGATCACAATATTTTTTCCCCATCTAATTGGGGATCAGAATAAACAATACCCCTTGAAGTTTAATGGTTGCTCCCTAAGATTAACCGCATTTGTAAGGATATTTTTTTTCTTATGTAAATTAGGAACGTTAAATATGTATTCAATATCTAGAATTTAGTTACGCAATAGAACATGTCTTTGCTTCGAGTGTTCACTTTTTAACATTTTCATGCGTTTCCTGATTTAATTTCTTGGGTTGTTCTTTTCTTTTCCTTGTAAATTGATGATATTTGATTCTTTTAAAATATATAATTTTTTTTAAAACCTTCAATGAATTTGCGCCATATGACGGAATTTACGTTCATATAGTTGGCTCTAGTACACTTAGTATTTACAAACTCGAATATTAATAAGATATTGTGATACAAAACTTTTGTGAAAATAAAGGTACCCGATTGACTTTTTCTAAGCTCTATGATGAAATACCAAAGGTAGCTTGTGTATTAATCATCCATATGAATCTCCGTGATTCAGAGTACTTTTAAAAGCTTAACTTTTTAACAAAAACCTGGATTAACTGTGGAAATAAATTCATAGACTTTAAAATGCTACCGGGTTGAAAGGTCGTGTTTATCTTTTGGTTTTGCGTGTGAAATTGGACGGTTAAGATGTATTTACACGCCGTTAGAGTGTAGGTAAGAGGAATCGTTCTTTTCAAAAAATGAGTCATTATTGACGAATGAAATATAAGAATAAAGGATAATTTTATAACAAATCACAAAATTATATTCAGGTCAATGATTAAGACGTTAAAATAAAAGGTAAAATTGACGAATTCAAAACATTTATAACTGGAAAAATCTATTCGTGTCTATGCTCAGCTCACTGCTATACCAAAATGATCAACTGCATTTAGAAATAACTATGGAGGGTATATTAAATCAAGGTCTTTATTTTGTTTTTTCAGACACGAGTTATTTGCTGTAACTAATGGTAGTCACTGTCCTCTTAGAAACCTTGCCGCCTCTTTTGTATCGTTAAATCATGCTATCTTCGCGTATACAATGGTGCCGACTCAAACCAAAGACTTGAAATCTGATATTTGTTGCTGAGCATGCGCCGTTGAGTAAAGACTTGTCGGTTCTGAGTCTGAATAATGTGTTGGCAGTAGCATGTTCCTGTCATGATATGTATATACTATATATGCTATGCTGTAAGATGTTAAACACCAGTCCATCATTATATCATCGTCGTCATGCATTGTCAATGTCATCGTCATCATCATTATTTGCCCTCATCATCGTCCTCATCGCCATAGTCGTCATCACCGTCATCGTCGTCCTTGTCGTCATCATTATCGTAAACGTCGTCATTGTTGTCGTCATCTTAAAAAACGTAACATACGACATATGCCTCTGTTTACCTTTAATAACATGGTGGTGAGATGCATTAATGTTATATATATATATATATATATATATATTCACTGTTAAATGAAGGCCAACATATTGGTTATACACATTTTATACAATTCTATACAAACTTTTTACACTAAATCATGCACTCATTGAATCATTCGTCGCTTTAACAAAGCTGCAATATATTTGAAATATGTAAAACCATTTAAATTATATAGTATGCATTTAATACGTTTATGCTACATTAAACTAAACAATTTCCAGGTTTCAATTGATTTATGTTTGAAAACAGAACATAGTCTCTACATGATTAAGGTGATTATCAATAATTTTTCTTTACTTAATGTTTGAACACATTTTATATATAGATGACTGTATTTTAATGAAAAGTTAAAAAAGTATAAATAACATTTGAATATGAATGTATGTGATATACTTGTTATCAACATTATGGGTATATGCTTGGTAAGGCTAATTTTAAGGTGTATGCTTGTTAAGGACGAGTATAGAGTGTATGCTTGTTTAGGCCGAGTACAGGGTGTATGCTTGTCTAGGCCGATTACAGGGTGTATGGTTGTTTTGGTCGAGTATATGGTATATGCTTGTTTCGGTCGAGTATAGGGTGTATGCTTGTCTAGGACGAGTATAGGGTGTATGCTTGTTTAGGCCGAGTACAGGGTGTATGCTTGTCTAGGCCGATTACAGGGTGTATGGTTGTTTTGGTCGAGTATATGGTATATGCTTGTTTCGGTCGAGTATAGGGTGTATGCTTGTTTATGCCAAGTATAAGGCGTATGTTTGGTTAAGTCAATTATAGGTTGTATGCGTGGTTAGGCCGAGTATAGGGTGTTTGCTTGGTAAGGGTAATTTCAAGGTGTTTGCCTTGTTAGGCCGAGTATATGGTGTATGCTTGTTTTGGCCAAGTATAGGGTGTATGCTTGTTTCGGTCGAGTATAGGGTGTATGCTTGTTTCGGTCGAGTATAGGGTGTATGCTTGTTTATGCCAAGTATAAGGCGTATATTTGGTTAAGTCAATTATAGGTTGTATGCGTGGTTAGGCCGAGTATAGGGTGTATGCTTGTTTTGGCCAAGTATAGGGTGTATGCTTGTTTCGGTCGAGTATAGGGTGTATGCTTGTTTCGGTCGAGTATAGGGTGTATGCTTGTTTATGCCAAGTATAAGGCGTATATTTGGTTAAGTCAATTATAGGTTGTATGCGTGGTTAGGCCGAGTATAGGGTGTATGCTTGGTAAGGGTAATTTCAAGGTGTTTGCTTTGTTAGGCCGAGTATATGGTGTATGCTTGTTTTGGCCAAGTACAGGGTGTATGCTTGTTTAGGACCATTACAGGGTATATGCTTGTTTTGGCCTAGTATAGGGTGTATGCTTGTTTTGGGCAAATACAGGGTGTATGCTTGTTTTGGCCGAGTATAGGGTGTATGCTTGGTAGGCTAATTTAAAGGTGTTTGCTTGGTTAGGCCGATTATAGGGTGTATGCTTGTTTTGGCCAAGTATAGGGTGTATGCTTGTTTTGACCGAGTACAGGGTGAATGCTTGGTTAGGTCAATTATATGGTATATACTTGTTTTGGCCGAGTATAGGGTATATGCTTGGTAAGGCTAATTTCAAGGTGTATGCCTTGTTATGCCGAGTATAGGGTGTATGCTTGTTTTGGCCAAGTGTAGAGTGTATGCTTGTTTAGGCCGAGTACAGTGTTTATGCTTGTTTAGAACGAGTAAAGGGTGTATGCTTGGTAAGGCTAATTTCAAGGTGTATGCCTTGTTAGGCCGAGTATAGGATGTATGCTTGTTTTTGCCAAGTACAGGGTGTATGCTTGTTTAGGCCGAGTATAGGGTGTATGCTTGGTAAGGCTAATTTCAAGGTGTATTCCTTGTTAGGCCGAGTATAGGGTGTATGCTTGTTTTTGCCAAGTACAGGGTGTATGCTTGTTTAGGCCGAGTATAGGGTGTATGCTTGGTAAGGCTAATTTCAAGGTGTATTCCTTGTTAGGCCGAGTATAGGGTGTATGCTTGTTTTTGCCAAGTACAGGGTGTATGCTTGTTTAACACGAGTATAGGGTGTATGCTTGTTTGGGTCAATTATAGGTTGTATGCTTGTTTTGACCGAATATAGGGTGTATTCTTGTTTTGGCCGAGTATAGGGTGTATGCTTGTTTTGACAGAGTACACGGTGCACGCTAGATTAGGTCAATTATAGGGCGTATGCTTGGTTAGGCCGATTTTAGGATTATACTTGGTTAGACCAATGTGAAGGTGTATGCTTGGTTAGGCCAGATATTAGGTGAATGCTTGGTTAGGTCAAGTTTAGGGTATATGCTAGGTAAGCCAAAAATCGGGAATACGCTTGGGGTTGGTCGATTGCAACTAGATATGTATGCTTTGTTATGCCAAGTATATGGTGTATGCTTGGTAGGCCTATTTTAGGATTATACTTGCTTAGGCCAATTTTAAGGTGTATGCTTGGTGAAGCCATGTATAAAGTAGACACTTGGTTATGTCAAGTGTAGGTGTATGTTTGGTTAAGCCAAGTGTATAGAGTGCATGTTTGCAAGATAAGGCCAAGTTTTATTCTACAGGTTTCTTTTTGTGTTTTACAATAGGTTTTTTCCTTGCATCCTGGGAGATTTAAATCTAGTTCATTATGAGTTTAACTGGATTTCAGGATCTTTTCTTCATTTTCTGTTTCATATTTGAAACACACAATATTTGTGTTATATATAAATACTTGTTAAGTGGGTTTTACAAATACAGAAACAGCCTTGAAGGTCAGTATATTTTTTTGTAATTTGACTTCTTTGTAACTTTAGAGTTTTTTGAAAGCGTAAAAAAATAAAAACTTGAAGAGCTATCAGTTAACTGGGTGTTTTTTTTACCTTCAAGTGTATTTTTTCTCTTTCTCTCTCTTTTAACTTAATGTAGACACGTCCTCTTTGAATGTCTCGAGTGGTGACATTTTGAAAAGCAACAAGTGCTCTTTTTGTGTATTTGACATTGTCCGTCATCTTAAAGATGGTACTGCATATCTAATTTGGCCAACAAGGGCACCTGTACGAAAACAATCTTCCTTATTTACCTCATGATTGAAGAGTTCCAACGTTCGTTTTTTTTAAATTCGTATCAACATTTTCTAAGTATTTGCATAGTGTCAAGACGGTCAGATTAAAAGTAAAGAGAAGAATACATGTGTCATTATGTATCGTTTATGAGTATAAATCGTCTATTAATAAAATAACATTTTTATTTATATCTAACAAATATATATATACACGCAGAAATAGACTAGCTTGATATGACTGTATCGTTGATGTATATTGTGTACATGTATTCTTGATGTTCCTAGAATAACAAACGGATTTTTGTATACATATATATAATCGAGAACCTATAGTTCTAATATTTTAAGGCGAGAGTAATTTTTAACAGTAGCCCTTCGATTTTACACTTGAATCTCATTTCCTATAAATAAGTATAATTCGATGAATGTATTGTTTAAGATTTTTCAATTTGATTTGGTTAAGAATTCTATGTAAAAATAAGGAGATGTGGTATGATTGTCAATTAGACAACTATCCACCAGAGTTCAAATGAAGTGGACGTAAACAATTATAGGCGACTGTACGGCCTTCAACAATGGGGAAAACCTATATCACATAGACGTCTTCAAACGGACCCGACATGAAAAATATAAAACGATTGAGAAAAGTCAACATAATGCTAACATGACGTTTGTCTCTAAACACGAATGAAAAATAAATTTTGATTATAATATCATAAGTGTACTGAATCTAATGCGTGATGTCGTCACAGTTCCTTCAACCCACTTCTGGTAATGGATGACACAAGAATAGTATTAATCTAAATAACAAATAGAATCTTAAGAGCAGTTGAATTTGATTATTTGCTTGTAATTACGCAATTGACAATAACTGTTGAACTTGTTTACATTTGCACATGGCATAATTAGTTTCATTGCAAAATGAACATGACTTGAAATATAAACGTGAATATACTTGATTTAGAAGGTTAGTAATGGTGACTGTTTTACGACACTGTCAAATTTTAATTGTTCTGGAACTTTACAACACTGCAGACATTTCATTATTTGTAACATTCTTTTTACGACATTACCTAAAGTTCATTATTGTAAACTTCTCTTTACGACAAAGTCAAAAATTAAATTACTTCTATTCCAACAGAGGCATATAATACATGCGTTATATGTCTCTGATTCCAAGCAAGTACTTAGTTCTTCTTCTTTTCCTTTTTTCGTAAATTACTCCACATGGGAGCACCACCTGAATTTCTTAGAACCCTGCGGCAACACCTAAAATAGAAGCTTATTCGTATGGATTTGTTTCTGGAGGCATATACGCCTGAACCTATGCAGTGATGGTAACATGTCTGTTGAACTCAGAAGAAACTATGATAAGCTTTCGGGTTATGAATAAAAGGAGATGTAGGATGCACGTAACCGAGACTGCAATCCAACGATACAAATGAACAAACAATGTGTACTAGTATATAGGGCAATAAACAGTCTGCAGGGCAACATACATTCTTCAGAGAAACATATACAGTGAAACCTATTTAAACTGAACCTCTAAGGGACTTAAGATTGTGTTCGGTATTTGCTGATGTTCGGTTTTATCGGGTTCACAACGCATGCAATTTGATATGACGGTGCTTAAGAACATCTTTGGTTAAGTCAGGTTTAACTGTAGTCGTTAGTGTAACATAAATATTCAAGAACAATTCATGCAATCTTTAGGGCAACACGTAATTTTCAAGGCAACATACAATATACAGGACAACATGTAGTCTTGACGGTAACATACAATATTCATGGAAACATATATTATTCAGGGCAACATACAGTCTTCAAGGGCAACATATAGTTTTCTGGACTCTTACGGTCGGGTAACATACAATATGTTGGGCAACATACAGTCTTCACACTAGAAAGGCGTCTATATGTTATTTGCAAAATTGTTCGTTAAAAGATCGTTTCGTTTTTTGTAAATAAATATAACAGAAACTATTTAAGAATTATTTTCAATACTAAATTCTCCATATAATAAATAAAAACATGATATCGTGATATAACATATCTATCTAAAAGGCCAACCTAAAGCGAGGAAAATGTAATACTACTTTTCTCTCTTTATGCTCAGACAAAGAAAGTATCAGAACGCATATATGATTACAGGATCGAAAAAAAAAATCGTAATTGCGATGTATTATTAAGTTTTATTCAGTTTAATAGACAATTAAACAATACCATGTCAAATACATATCTGTTACTATATATTTACAGATGTTGAAATTTGATAGTCACATTAAAACTTCTCGTTTTCATCATAGTCCACATGGTACGGTATTAAATGTTGTATTTTTTCTAACTTTATAATCAATACTATCATTGATCACAGTAGGCGAACAGGTTATGCTTGTTATATGCAAAAAAAAACTAAATACATTTAATTCAAGTACTTGAAATTATTACGTGATTTGGATGAATTATCAAATATTTATGTTTGTAACACTTCATGTAATTGTATATCGTAAGGTATTTATCATTTTTATGTATTTAATCTATTGATGATTTTTCAAATATCATTAAAAAAGAATAAAATTTCAACTTTTAATGAACTCGTTAGTTCGAAACAATCATGGGCGAGGCGGAAAATCCTCTACTAGCGTAATGGTTAAAATTTAAGAAGTAAAAACTTTTGGCCTTGTGGGTGTTAAAAAAGGGCCCAATAATCTTATTTATACTCAGAATTCAATCAATGCACTCGCTGTTGGTGTTTCGAGCACAACTTTTGTACTTCGAGTACTGGGTAAATTTTTATGACCCAGGACCCTGGATCACATTTGTCTCGTTAGCAATCATACACCATTGCCTTATTAATAAAGTTTGTTTATCGTCAATCATAACGGACTTAGGGAGCTACCATTTGATTTTTATGGGGGGGAGGGGGGGGGGGGGGGGGGGGGTGCTAGGATGAAATTTGAAAAAAATAGGCAGGACAGGAGTTTTGAGTAAAAAAAAAAGGCAGGATGAGCAACTTGGCAAAAAAAAAGGCAGGATGACATATAATGTAAAAAAAGACAGGATAAACTAATAAAAAAAAGGCAGGACCGAATAGAGTGAAAAATAAAAAGGCAGGACCGAGATCACAACTAAAAAAATGCAGGACAAAATTTTTCATCCTAGCCCCCCCCCCATAAAAATCAAATGGTAGCTCCCTTATACACAGGTATATTTTTTTCATTTCATTCTTTCAGTGTAGTATTAAATACCTGTTGCTAGAAATTTTTTATAGCTTGCTGTTCGGTGTGAGCCAACGCTCCGTGTTGAAGGTCGTACTTCTATCTATTATTGTAACGTTTACTATTTACACATTGTGACTGGGATGGAGATGTCTAATAGGTACTTATACCACATCTTCTTCTTTCTCTTAATTTCTGTGCACTGCTGTGTGTTTTGTGTTTTTTGTGGGGTTTTTTTTTGCTTTACTGGGTGAATGCAGCATGAATACATGAACAAACGAACGAAAGGAGTAGGTCCGGTAAGGCCTGATTTCGGCCTCAATTTTCAACTTCATCTAACGAAAGATTTAAGACACTTTTCAAACACTTAAGTGTTTATTTCAATTGATTCAAAGTTTCTGGGAAAGATTTTAACTGATTATGTCATTAAAAACGCTCCGATTCAAGCTTAAATATGAAAAATCTATCAAATATGCCAAAAATCGTCACTTTTCAGATGATTTTTGTCAAAAATGAAAGTGGCCGCATCCGTGTTCATCCTCAACCTTTATATATATTATACATTATCATCAAATACAACTTACATTTCAATATTATGGATGAACACGAATGCGGCCACTTTCATTTAAGACGGAAACTAAAATTTAACTAAAATGATCAAATTGTGAAGATTTCAGTAACTTAACACGACTTAATGATGCTAGTACTCGATATATGTACATTTTATTGTCAAAAACAGCTCATATTTATGTAGCAGAAGCATTCTACTTTTCAATAAACATCTTAACGATTACATATTCACAATTTTCTAAAACTGCTATATTTTGGGGCCAAAAAGGGGTCTTACTGAACCTACTGCTTTATTTCTATATTTTTTAATTTATTTATGTATTCGTATTGAAATGACAAGTAGGGATGAAACACGTATTAAAGTACATATGATTGCAAGTTTTCATTTAAAACAGCTCGACAGTTTATAAACAATAAAGGTACCATGGCGAGAACAGAAGTAATAAAAGTCTGCAAACACGTCTTTAGCACTCAGTGGTATCTACTGTATAAAAATTTTCATTGTAAAATTCAACATTGTCAATGTTGAAAAACACAGTTTGCACTTTTACAAGCTGTTATACAATATTTGATTTAAAATGATTCCGGGAATTCGAATTAATCAACATATATGCTAAGAGGTGTAAATAAATAGATACATTAATACCTGGGCGTCAACGGGTACTCTTAGCACTTGGGTCTTTGATTGAATCTTTGATCGAATGATTTGAACGATACAAATTTGAAAGAAACATAGAAATATACTATACACATGCACCAAGTCAGGAATATGACAGTTTTTGGTCAGTTTGAGCCTTTGATTTTGCCTTTTGATAAGGGACGCTACGTTTTGAATTTTCCTTGAAGTATTTTTTTTTTCATATATATATATTTTTCTTTCACTGACCATATAAACAAAAACTAAATTCGACAAAGATGAAGTAAATATAAAAATGCATATTCAATATGTATTTACATTGATATAAGACTCCATTGCACTGTACTTAACAGTATTTTCTTTGAAGTAACCGATACCTTACAATAGTTTATTTTTGTAAACTTCTTACAAACATTTCCTTTAAAGAAGCACTGTTAGTAAAAAGTAATTATCTGAAGTGACCACCCATCTAGAACATGTGTAACTCGTACAGCAAAACACCATTAACAAATCATATCATCTGAAGACCTTCAGAAGCGCACAGTGAGTCTTCTATGAAGGACAGTTTAAAAACATTGATCCGGGTCACCAAGGGCACGTGCCATTTGATACTCTTTATTTCCGGGTCACCTTGTCGGAACGACCAACTAAAAGAAAACGATAGCCAAAAAAATCGGTTAGATTTTTATTATTGTTCTAAACAAGATACTTGTCCTTTAGTCTTTTTCTTTATAGAAAACTGGAAAAAAATGTTTATTTGCTTTAAAACAAATTACCGAAACCGTAAAACAGTTTGCAGCTTTTAAATGGCGGGAATCTACTTGTTGTAATCTACCACGATTCATTGTTTACCTAAATGCTTAAGTATCTTGATATAGCAGTAAAATGAAAGCATTATTGGTATATATCAATACAATTTGACACTTCCTAACATAAATACACTGTCCTTTTACGACATTTAAAAGGTTGTCGTAAACCCGAAGTGGTCTACATAGCGGTAAATAAAGTTAAAAATTCAGAAAAAAAATATAAACTCACTTTCTAATCTGGTGGGAATTTAAAAGCGATCAGTTGGAATAGATGTTGTAAAAATATATAATGTTAAACTACACATGCATGTATCTTGTAAACATTACGTTATGCACATAATAGTATAAGAAGTGGTAAAATTTTCAATGAGACAACTGCATGTCCACCAGTGTTTAAATGGCTCATACCACATCTTCTTATGTTTATAGAAGTTAACAACTATGCGTCACTGTATGGCCTTCAACAATGATCAAAACACTTTTGCATAGAAGGCTAGAAATGGTATAGTACTGAAAAAGTATAAAGCAATTTTAAAAAGAAAACCACACCTGTATATGCTCAAACAAAGCACGAAAGGAAAACCATCTCTGCGGTACAGACACCTGCATAATATGGATTTTTTTTTTCTATTCTTGATTATTTTGGAAATATCATAAATGTACTCATCACTGTTTTATGACTAAAGTAGAAAAAAACTATACTATTATAAAAATAGTAAACACACGCGTAGTATGTCAATATATATATCAGAAGAGTGCCTGCTCTGAACTATATAAGTTTCTACGAACCATTGAATGGCTTAATTTTGTCACAATATTGTACTATTACATCATTGAATTTTTTAGGGAAATTCCAAATATTATAACGCCGGCTATTTCTTGAAAAAAAACTTAGGTATGCGCTTGCGCAAAACAATTCACTCAACAACAATATTTAACCTTCTTCCGCCTCCGAAATTAAAGTATTTGTTATCACAGGCTGATGTAGATGTTCTTCGAGGAATTCGGGTAATGACATGTACAAGAAAGTGTACATGCGCGTACGATTTATTTATTTATTTTGTTCAACTTCACGTAACTGTAGCTTTGACAACGATAATGACATCTCCATTTTCTTTTGTTTCAGAAAAGATTCTAATGACATGTGTATACATATTCTTATTTCGATCACAAAAGTACAGCTGTCCTCCGTCTTTTTGAGTGTCCTGCTTATTGTTTTTATGTGAGGAATTTTTTTTGATGATTAATACACTCATCTTTGCTACTTGCGTTATAAATTGCAAATTTCAGTAAGCGTTATAAATGACGACTATTCAAAACCCTTGACTTTCGGGTAATTGTATTTTAGATAAAACCGAGTATGTAAACAACACTATTAAAAACTATGTAGTCAGGGGCGTAGCTGCCGTTAGGCAATTTAGGCACGTGCCTACACATAATTTTTCCAGAAATATTTTTTTCTCATTAAAAAAATAATAAACAATGTATCTGTAGGTTAAAGCCGGTGAAGTTGTCAAAACTCTTTAATTATCGAATGTCATGTGTACACTAGTCTTTCGTCCTTATAGTGAATGGAATATTGGATAGAATTGAATGTTTTTACGACTTTACCTTGTATAGAAACTATAAACTAGAACTTTGGTTCAGTTCATTTCACTTCTATCAACAAAAACTTGAATGAACCTCAACTTAAACACATGAGCTTTTTTATTAGTTGTTGTTAGTTTTCAAATAGCTTTTCACATTGTCTTCACCCGACTTGCCAATGTTGATCGTCCGTGTGGTTGTGCAGGATGTATAAATACGCAGTCACGTCTGGTCAGAATGGGGACATCAAATCCGATGCCCAGTTGTAAAGAGAATGAATTAAACTCTTTGAGGAGTTCATAGTTGGTCTACTGAAAGGCAAAATGTCTGCTCCTATCCAATAATCCCTCATTTTCCAATGCATGGCATTTTTAAATTTCCAGACCTTCGTCCTGGACGACACCTATTACAGGACCTAGCTCCAAGTTGTATTTTTTGTAAAAAAAAATCAACGGTTCTGAGTACTCTCTTATCTGTGTGTAATGGCCACAATTATTCAAAATTCCTAAGCAGGTAGGGATTTTACAGTAGATGATATAAAGAAATCGAATGCAACAACGTTTGTAACGTTCATTTTGATTGGATAACGTCACTTTTTTTACATGGCATCAATTGTCTGGCATCAATTTGGCATTAATTGAAAATTGATGCTATGGGACGTACGCACAAGCACAGACAACATATTGCAGATTTTAATTACATTTTTTAACGTTGTTTTCTGTCAGTTTCATTAGAATGGAGATAACAATATTGTATTTTAAGCTCCGCTAACGCGATGCCAGTAAACTTAATTTGCGACCATCAAATCCCTAATTGATGGCGTCGGAGCTTAAAATACAATACAGATATCTCCTAATACGAATTTCTTGAATTTTTTGTTACACAAACACATACAGACAATAGGCATCGACTTTGTCTGTATGTGTTTGTGTGGCTAGGGTGAAGGTTTAAGATTCAAAAGATTGATGGTTGATGTCTAGCCAAAAGGATAGTTCCATTATATAGTAGTATCAGTGTTTACGTGCCTATTTTTTTTAATGAAAGATCGTCAATATGTTCTATAATAATTAATTAAGTTAAACGTGTATATATCAATCAGAACGGAATAGATATGATAATACCAAACAGGGTGTATTGCTTGATTAAAGGGATACGCTGATCTACGCTGGGCAATGCATATTGTAAATGTTTTTTTTTTATACATCGGATTGTACTGCGTTATTTAATTCACCAGTCAGATGTAATGGTACACAGGTATACCTTTATATAACAACTCGTCTCAGAAAACAAATTCCTATATACCTTCATATAACAACTTGTGCTATATAATGAATATAGGAATTTTTTTTCTGAGACGAGTGCCTGTGTACATTATTCATATTTCTTCGAACTTTTCATCGTGTATATTATAATTATCATGATTAAATAACCAGAAAATTTAATATTTTTGTACATAAAATTTTGTAGCTAAAACGCTGAAAACTGTTTTCCGTCGGGGAGCTTCGCCCCCTGAACCCCCTACCAGGGCTTTGCCCTGGACCTGCCGACCCCCTGCCGATTAGTGCCTACAGTTGAATGAATACCTAGCTACGCCCCTGGTAGTATAAGAATAATAATAAGAATAGTTTTATTTGTCAATCATGACGCCCATGAAGAGCCGAATAATTAATATAAACAACACTATTAAAAACTATGTAGAATAAGCATAAGAATAGTTTTATTTGTCAATCATGACGCTCATGAAGAGCAGAATAATTAATATAAAACGAATACGAATATTTTATTCTCATAAACATACATAGTTACAGAGAAATTAGTATACAATTATAATATAATAATAGTGCATGCGTAAATAAATATGGAAAAAGACAGTTCATTTAATTGTGTATGTTAACAACACAATTCAAAACTATGACATAGTCTATGTAAGATTCTATGAGGAATTAAAAAAAAAGTGTAGAAATGGCAATTTTTAGATATATACAATTTACTCGGGCACAGGGATTGCCGTGCAATGTCCAATCAAATGGTATCAGTTTTGTCACAAAATGTATATATAACATTTCCATAGAAATTTTACAGTCAGAATGTGTTTGCTGATAACATTTAAGACATGAACTAAAAACAATAACCGGTTGATTTTATTACATTTGCTAATTTGCACAGACCATATAATATAGGTGTTTACAAATAAAAAATGCATTCGTAATTCTTTATTTTATATTAACTTCACTCGGCAAAACCTCGGGCGATCAAACAAGTAAAACTAGCGGAATCCTTCGATGATTGCAGAATGATATTATCTTGAGCTGTGTGATTTTGATGAAGTTAAAAACTTTGACATATTATGTAAGATAGTAACTGTTTCATGAAAAAAAGAAAAATGCTAATTTCAACGGGAGTTACCGTTGCATCGAAAATTAAATCCTCATTATCTTCAAACAAGAGCACATATGCAAATGTAAGGTTGTCAGACTTGCGCAACATGTACATGTATTGTTCAACATTTTCAAGTGGGATTTTAAAAAGCGGGAAAACAATATGACAGCTTAAAAATTCCTTTTCCTTTTCAAATGTGAAATACTTTTAATTCGATCTTGGCAACAAGCAGTAAATAATAGCTAGATTGTCCTTAAAGATCTTTGTATGAGTTAAAAATGCTGTAAATTCTGATAACTTAGAGTATGAACCTACTTAAATGAGAGGTAAAACTTAATATTCACTTTTATAAATGCTGATATGGTTGAACTAACGTTGCACTTCCGCGTCTGAAAACGTCTTTTCAATAAGGTGGCATAATACTCATATAAATATGACAAACATCCCACCCACCGCATGGATCTTAATTGTTATTTATAGTAGTCATGTTTTAGTAGACGGTACATTCTGAAGATCTTAGCTCGAGAACACTGTTTTTAACATAGTGACGAAGGTTGATGATTTTCTTTTGATACTCCGGCCGCCATTAAAAATCAGCAATACTGAGAGTGGCGTAAAGCAAAAGCAATCAATCAATTCATCCCATCATTATATTGCATTTCTTTACGATAAATTGAAAAATAATACACTATCTCAAGTAACATTAAACTTGTGTAATATGAACAGATCTATTTAACCGGCTGGGTAGGGGGGCAGGGGATGGTGGTGGTGGAGTGATAACAGTAAGTGGATCATTGTAGTAGCGTTAATTTGCTGCTGATTGTCAACGATCGACCGATAGCACCAGTTGCTTACAGTATAATAACAAATCATATGGCTATGCAGTCCTTTATATGACATTGGCGCATGAACGTGTGGTGCATGGGAGTTTGGACATCCACGTGTGGTTGTATGAGTTTGGACATTTACGTGTGGCATTGTGATTTTGGACATCCACGTGTGGTTGTATGAGTTTGGACATGTACGTGTGGCAGTGTGAGTTTGAACTTTCATGTGTGGCAGTGTGATTTTGGACATCCACGTGTGGTTGTATGAGTTTTGACATGTACGTGTGGCAGTGTGAGCTTGTATATCCACGTGTGGCATTGTGAGTTTGGACATGCGCATGTGGCGGTTTGAGTTTGGACATGTACGTGTGGCAGTGTGAGCTTGGACATCCACGTGTGGCAGTGTGAGTTTGGGCATGCACATGTGGCGGTTTGAGTTTGTACAAGCACGTGTGTTTGTGTGAGTTTGGACATCCACGTGTGGTTGTATGAGTTTGGAAATGTACGTGTGGCTGTATGAGTTTGGACATGTACGTGTGGCAGTGTGAGTTTTGACATCCACGTGTGGTTGTATGAGTTTGGACATGCACGTGTGGCAGTCTGAGTTTGGACATGCACATGTGGCGATTTGAGTTTGTACAAGCACGTGTGTTTGTGTGAGTTTGGACATCCACGTGTGGTTGTATGAGTTTGGACATGTACGTGTGGCAGTGTGAATTTGCATGCACATGTAGAGGTTTGAGTTTGTACAAGCACGTGTGTTTGTTTGAATTTGGACATACACGTGTGGCGGGGCGTATGACATTTGCGCCGATTTTGAAAATTTTCATTCTTTCATTTGCGCCGATTTCATTTTTTCATTTGCGCCGATTTTATAATTTCTCCTAATTGGATTTACAGGTAAGTTTTAATACTTTTACATGAACTATAACATGTATAATTTGAGGGTATATTGGTAAATCTGGTTATCAACGTTGTTCACTTATGTTAAATAGATATAGGATGATGTGGTAGGAGTGCCAATGAGTTAATTCTCCATCCAAGTAACTATTAATAAAAGTAAACCATTTAAAAGTTTATTTTGATTCATATTGTTCTGGAACTTCGTTGTAACACGATGGCCATATTGTTCACTTAAACGGGCCGAGGAGTAATTTTTTTTTTTTTTTTTATCATCGACGGCCATACATATCGGAAGGAGAATGTCCTGAAAAATAACATATCTTACTCAGGTGCTGTTGACCGAGAGACCGAGGCTTAAGAACTACGGGTACGACCAAGAAAAAGTCTGGAGATGTATCTAGTGCGCCAGTAAAGACTGTGATGAAGAGTTATCTCATTGACACTCATAACACAACTTATTATATATCTATTCACCTGTATTTACCTGTAACTTACCTGTAAAAAAATCGGCGCAAATGAAAAAAAAAATTGGCGCAAATGAAAGAAAAAATCGGCGCAAATGAAATGCAGATCGGCGCAAATGCAAAACGCCGGTGTGGCGGTATGAGTTTGGACATGCACGTGTGGCGTTGTGAATTTGGACATACACGTGTGGCGGTGTGAGTTTGGACTTTTGAAAATCTCAATGCAGTCATTTTTTTGGTTAGTTAAAATTGATTATGTCACATTTGTTTCAATAAAGTGTTATCTGGTATTTAAATTGTTTAATTGCTTAGATTAATCGTTTAAAGGGCATTCGATCGTCAATCTGAACGTAAAAATCAGCAGGAGTAATTTATAATATGTAAGTTATGTTGGTGTATGCCATTGACCATACGAGTGCACATCTCTCAAAATATTTGCTCTAAAATATAAAAAAAAAATAATGACGTAGCAAAAATATCTAGACATTTTCACAATACGTTTGTGTTGTTGAATATGAACACGTAACTGGTTACAGACTGACAAATGCACTCGAGACCTTGACTATTCTCATGGTAGAATAAACTAATTAATATCAAAATATTGTTAGTGCCAATCACCAAGTGAAATATATATATCATTAAATGAAATTAATATGAATATTGAACATGAATCTTTTAATGTTATTTCACCTAACACAACAAAGTATTCGGGAATTTAAAATGTAGGTTAACGGTACATTCTTGTGAATGTTTACGCAGATTACCGTTTGGTCTCTGGTAGTTTTCTGCATCGATGGCACCCTTGACAATACATATCTAAAGCCCAGTTCAAAAGAAAAACAAAAAAACATGACGTACCCCAAATGAACCTTTTTTAACCAATTTTTAATGAAAATTTATTTTGATTTGTCACGAATGATAAACCGGATACTTGAACGTTGATATTTATAAATATTTTCTTCACAGTTTAATAATATAACAATAAAATCTCACCCAGAACACGAGAATATGCCAGTTTGGAATTCTACACAAAAGATTTTCTGATACGACGCAGAGTAAGAAAATTGGCGACGTACACCATGTTTGAAAATACCGTTGAAATACGTCCACCTGATTAACAATCTAGAACGGTATGCGGTATCTATATGTATTGGTGGTCGTTGACTGTTTTCTGCCCTTTGTCCGGGTTGTTGTCTCTTTGACACATTCCCCGTTTTCATTCTGATTTTAGTAATTGTTGCCACCGGACGTTTAACAGTCATCCATTATTATCGATAAGCTTCAACGGGTACTCTTGTCAACGTATATGTGTTCCACCCAACAGAGGTTCCAACAGAATCTTTTTTATGAACAATGCCATAAGTTCTGTTTCTGATGGAAATAATATTTAAGGAATGACTGTAATATGTTGTCTGTCTATGAAGAATAACATAAAAAATGTGGTGCACACTGAATAATGGCAACGTTGATGACATCGTCACATGACAAAATTGTGTCTATGATATGATAAACAAAACGACGTCAGCCAATCAGAAGACGCGTTACATCCAAAATTAAATTATTCTAGAATATTCATTCATTGGAACTTATATTATGAAAGAAATTCTTTTTAGTGACACGCTCAATAACAATATTATGGAAAGCCAAACACAAAAACCTAAAGTGCTCAAACATAATACAATTTTAAAAATAATGAATTCCCTTTGACAAAATTGTCTGAAGCCCAAGAGAAAATCTTGGAATCGTGGGTGGAATGGTTGATTGTTTGGTTTTTGATTTACACGCCTTAGGGCAAAGAGGCAATATCGTCGCTAGACATCAAAGATAGATTCTGGATTTATAAAGATAAGGAATATCCTGGGGTTTGTTGTTACATATATACATTTAAATTCATGAAAATGACGTACTAACGTAATCAATAACAAATAATTTACATTTCTGCATCTTAAACTGGCTCCCAGTAAGCATTGTTTAACGGATACCAGATCCTATACATGAATACAGTTGCTAATTAAACTGTAACCTTAAAAAGCTCGAAAACACACTGAAAATCCTTCAAATAAGGTCAAAAACACATAATTCGCTATATGGGACATGACCTTGACCTTTGACCTTTTGACCTTTGTCAAGGTCATTATTCCCCAATGTCATTGCTGAAGACCCCATGGGTCTAGGACCTTTGGTTATATAGTAAAAGATGATTTTGTCTTTCCAGAAACCTAAAACAGAGATTATGCCCCTTAAAAAAAGGTCAAATCTTTTTGGTCAAAATGTAATAAAGTTGCGCCATACTGACC
Source organism: Mytilus edulis (assembly GCA_019925275.1). Taxonomy (NCBI): domain Eukaryota; kingdom Metazoa; phylum Mollusca; class Bivalvia; order Mytilida; family Mytilidae; genus Mytilus; species Mytilus edulis. Next base: position 12,308,303 of record CM034362.1, read on the forward strand.
CAAACATTTTCCACTATTCAAAACTTCTGTAAGTATAATGGTTTCTGAGATTATCCCATAACAAGGTGTTAGGTCAAAGGTCAAGGTCAACATACAAATTTGACCTTGAGGTAATTTACAAAGATACATGAATTGATGATGAATAGTGAAGATCCTAGGTGTCTACGACTTACGGTTTCTGAGTTTTGGTGGTCAACCGACACCGGTTAATTTTCATAGGGGCATAACCCTACCAATGAGTCGTTGAATCTTTTCGATCCAAATGTAACGAAGAACCGGGGTCTGGTCCTGAATAAATTTCACCCTTTGTTTTTTTTTCTACCTATTACGGTTACGGTGTTGGAACGATAACAAGGTTTTTGGGTTTCGGAGGGATTACTCCGAACCAACAAAATATTTCGACTAACAGGGTGAGTTCCAGATAGGTATTCATGACACCGATACAAAGTGTGAACATGAAAGCGACACGTCTTACGGTTAACGCGGCTAAATTTGTCAAAGTTTGGCGGAAAAAGAATAATAATAATTAAACTGTCAATTGTTCTTGAACAATTGAGAGGTCTTTCCTTTTGTAATGTAAAATAAATGTTCAAAAAGACGTAGAATGTATTGAATAGCTTTTAAAACACACTGAAAATCCTTTAAATAAGGTTAAAAACACTAAATTCGCTATATGGGACATGACCTTGACCTTTGACCTTTTGACCTTTGTCAAGGTCATTAGTCCCCAATGTCATTGCTGAAGACCCCATGGGTCTAGGACCTTTGGTTATAAAGTAAAAGCTGATTTTGTGTTTTCAGAAACCTAAAACAAGGGTTATGCCCCTTATAGAAAGGTCAAATCTCTTTGGTCAAAATATAACAAAGTTGCGCCATAATGATCCAAACATTTTCCACTATTTAAAACTTCTGTAAGTATAATGGTTCCTGAGATTATCCCATAACAAGGTGTTAGGTCAAAGGTCAAGGTCAACATACAAATTTGACCTTGAGGTATTTTTCGAAAATACATAAATTGATGATGATTGGTGAAGATCCCAGGTGTCTACGACTTATGGTTTCTGAGTTTTGGTGTCCAACCGACACCGGTTAATTTCCATAGGGGCATAACCCTACCAATGAGTCGTTGAATCTTTTCGATCCAAATGTAACGAAGAACCGGGGTCAGGTCCTGAACAAATTTCACCCTTCGTTTTTTTTCTACCTATTACGGTTACGGTGTTGGAACGATAACAAGGTTTTTGGGTTTCGGAGGGATAACTCCGAACCGACAAAATATTTCGACTCACAGGGTGAGTTCAGGATAGGTATTCATGACACCGATACAAGGTATGAATATGAAAGCGACACGTCTTACGGTTAACGCGGATAAATTTGTCAAAGTTTGGCGGAAGAATAATAATAATAATTAAAATGTCAATTGTTCTTGAACAATTGAGAGGTCTTTCCTTTTCGAAATGTAAGGTACATGTTCTAATAGGCGTAGAATGCATTGAAAAGCTCTCAAACACACACAAAACCGTTAAAAAATGACAAAAACAACAAATTCGATAATTTGGACATGACCTTGGCTTTTGACCTTGTAACCTTTGTGAAGGTCATTGGTCAACAATGTCATTGTAAAAGACCCCATGGGTCTAGGACTTTTCGTTCAAGGGTTAAAGCTAATTTTACCTTTTCAGAAACCGTTAACGGGGTTATGCCCCTTAAGAATATTTCAAATCCTTTTGGTCAAAATGTAAAAAAGTTGTGCCTCAGTCACTTAAACATTTTTCACTGTTTACTATTTCTGTAAGAGTAACCGTTTTTGAGATATCGACTAACAAGTTGAAAGGTCAAAGGTCAAGGTCAACCTTAAAAACATTTAAAACACACTAAAAATCATCAAAATAAGGTCAAAAACACATAATTCGCTATCTGGGACATGACCTTGACCTTTGACCTTGTGACCTTTGTCAAGGTCATTAGTCCCCAATGTCATTGCTGAAGACCCCATGGGTCTAGGACCTTTGGTTATGTAGTAAAAGCTGATTTTGTCTGTTCAGAAACCTAAATCAGGGGTTATGCCCCTTACAGAAAGGTCAAATTTCTTCGGTCAAAATGTAACAAAGTTGCGCCATAATGACCCAAACATTTTCCACTATTTAAAATTTCTGTAAGTATAATGGTTTCTGAGATTATCCCATAACAAGGTGTAAGGTCAAAGGTCAAGGTCAACATACAAATTTGACCTTGAGGTATTTTTCAAAGATACATGAATTGATGATGATTGGTGAAGATCCTAGGTGTCTACGACTTACGGTTTCTGAGTTTTGGTGGCCAACCGACACCGGTTAATTTTCAGAGGGGCATAACCCTACCAATGAGTCGTTGAATCCTTTCGATCCAAATGTAACGAAGAACCGGGGTCTGGTCCTGAACAAATTTCACCCTTCGGTTTTTTTCTACCTATTACGGTTACGGTGTTGGAACGATAACAAGGTTTTTGGGTTTCGGAGGGATTACTCCGAACCGACAAAATATTTCGACTCACAGGGTGAGTTCCGGATAGGTATTCATGACACAGATACAAAGTGTGAATATGAAAGCGACACGTCTTACGGTTAACGCGGATAAATTTGTCAAAGTTTGGCGGAAGAATAATAATAATAATTAAACTGTCAATTGTTCTTGAACAATTGAGAGGTCTTTCCTTTTTTAATGTAAAATTCATGTTCCAACAGACGTAGAATGTATTGAAAAGGTCAAGGTCAACCTTAAAAAGCTCGAAAACACACTAAAAATCCTTTAAATAAGGTTAAAAACACTAAATTCGCTATCTGGGACATGACCTTGACCTTTGACCTTTTGACCTTTGTCAAGGTCATTGGTTACCAATGTCATTACTGAAGACCCCAAGGGTCTAGGACCTTTGGTTATATAGTAAAAGCTGATTTTGTCTTTTCAAAAACCTAAAACAGGGGTTATGCCCCTTATAGAAAGGTCAAATCTCTTTGGTCAAAATGTAACAAAGTTGCGCCATAATGACCCAAACATTTTCCACCATTTAAAACTTCTGTAAGTATAATGGTTTCTGAGATTATCCCATAACAAGGTGTTAGGTCAAAGGTCAAGGTCAACATACAAATTTGACCTTGAGATATTTTTTAAAGATACATGAAATGATGATGATTGGTGAAGATCCTATGTGTCTACGACTTATGGTTTCTGAGTTTTGGTGGCCAACCGACACCGGTTAATTTTCATAGGGGCATAACCCTACCAATGAGTCGTTGAATCTTTTCGATCCAAATGTAACGAAGAACCGGGGTCTGGTCCTGAACAAATTTCACCCTTCATTTTTTTTCTACCTATTACGGTTACGGTGTTGGAACGATAACAAGGTTTTTGGGTTTCGGAGGGATTACTCCGAACCGACAAAATATTTCGACTCACAGGGTGAGTTCCGGATAGGTATTCATGACACCGATACCAAGTGTGAACATGAAAGCGACACGTCTTACGGTTACGGAGGGAAATTTTGTCAAAGTTTGGCGGAACAAGAAGAATAATAATAATTAAACTGTCAATTGTTCTTGAACAATTGAGAGGTCTTTCCTTTTTTAATGTAAAATACATGTTCCAACAGACGTAGAATGTATTGAAAAGGTGAAGGTCAACCTTAAAAAGCTCGAAAACACACTAAAAATCCTTTAAATAAGGTTAAAAACACTAAATTCGCTATCTGGGACATGACCTTGACCTTTGACCTTTTGACCTTTGTCAAGGTCATTGGTCCCCAATGCCATTACTGAAGACCCCAAGGGTCTAGGACCTTTGGTTATATAGTAAAAGCTGATTTTGTCTTTTCAAAAACCTAAAACAGGGGTTATGCCCCTTATAGAAAGGTCAAATCTCTTTGGTCAAAATGTAACAAAGTTGCGCCATAATGACCCAAACATTTTCCACCATTTAAAACTTCTGTAAGTATAATGGTTTCTGAGATTATCCCATAACAAGGTATTAGGTCAAAGGTCAAGGTCAACATACAAATTTGACCTTGAGGTATTTTTTAAAGATACATGAAATGATGATGATTGGTGAAGATCCTATGTGTCTACGACTTACGGTTTCTGAGTTTTGGTGGCCAACCGACACTGGTTAATTTTCATAGGGGCATAACCCTACCAATGAGTCGTTGAATCTTTTCGATCCAAATGTAACGAAGAACCGGGGTCTGGTCCTGAACAAATTTCACCCTTCATTTTTTTTCTACCTATTACGGTTACGGTGTTGGAACGATAACAAGGTTTTTGGGTTTCGGAGGGATTACTCCGAACCGACAAAATATTTCAACTCACAGGGTGAGTTCCTGATAGGTATTCATGACACCGATACAAAGTGTGAACATGAAAGCGACACGTCTTACAGTTACGGAGGGAAATTTTGTCAAAGTTTGGCGGAACAAGAAGAATAATAATTAAAATGTCAATTGTTCTTGAACAATTGAGAGGTCTTTCCTTTTGTAATATAAAATACATGTTCCAATAGAAGTAGAATGTATTGTCAAACGCCCCTCTTTTGATCCGCCACTGAGATCTGTACTTTCTGCAGCTTGTGTTTTTGTAGTATATGAGCTTTCGTACATGATCCGAGTTGTCTTTTTAAATGGTCCGAGTTGTTTTAGAATTGGTCCGAGTGTTCGTGGTCCGACTTGAATATGGTCCGAGATGGGATGATTATCTATCCCAGAATTCTGCGTAGAACTTCCTTTCTGAAACGCCATTGTAAGTGGGAACCCTGCACATTTTTTTTCTTGGACTTATTCAAGTAAAACCTCCCCTTGTGATTTGTTAAATGTGCTTGAAACAAAGCAAATAAATTATTCCTAAAGGCCATTGATATATTATCATAAATTAGTGAACAGTGTATGTAATATAAAAGAAAGGATGTGGGGTATCTATCCATGACACACACAAATATCATGATTCATGCATATCAAACACACAAAAAGCAAAGGAACAGTGCTTTTATTGCTGTTCTTCATCTCAAAGTCATAGTGAGGTCTTCAACAAGGAATAAAATCTCTCACTTCGCTGCAAGTTTAAGACGGCCCCTAGCATCCGTTTGAGTGGAATTCTTTGCAAACTGAGGATCATAACAACTGTGATTTGAAGAACAAATTAATAAAGAAAATCAAACAATAACTGTCATAAATTATTTTGCCAGCCAATCACAATCAGGGGTGCAAAAAACAAGGATCTGGGGTTTCACTGTTTTTGTTATATTTAATGTTTTATTTGTTATTCTCGTTGGGTTTTGTCTGATGCTTGGTCCATTTCTGTGTGTGTTACATTTCAGTGTTGTGTCGTTCTCCTCTTATATTTAATGCGTTTCCCTCGGTTTTAGTTTGTTACCCCAATTTGGTTTTTTGTCCATGGATTTATGCTTTTTGAACAGTGGTATACTGCTGTTGCCTTTATTTGTCCCCATGCGACACATTGCAGTGGACAGAGAAAAACCAGGTGACTGTCTGGTATTGTTAGCCCTCTCACATATGAAGTTTTTCAAGAAATTAATATAAAAAAACAAATATGTAACACGGCAACAAACGACAGCAACTGAATTACAGGTTCCTGACTTTGGACGGGCACATACAGAATGTGGCAGAGTTAAACTAGCCGACCCTCCCCTAACCTCCAGTAACAGTACAAATATTAGAACAAACTATAAAAATCAGTTGAAAAGGCTTAACTCGTCTGATCGATACACATAGAAATAAATCTAACAAAAACACGGGTACTTGTACATGTAAACAACAAAAAGACACTAAGTACAGATCTGTGAGTACTCGCAGTTACTGACAGCTAGTTCGAAGCCAATAACAACTAATAAAAAAATCATGCATCTAAAATTTAATTATCAATCAGTACACATCCAACATTCAATGGATTTAGTGTAAAGGTGTCATTAACAGTCAGAAAAAACAAGCTTGGGGTGATTTGTTTACATTTTTGACATGACTGGAGATAAAAATATAAAGACTTAATTTTATACATTCAACCTTTACTTTTGTTTTTCATGAAAAATACATTCTAATTCTTATATTTTATCACATATAACACTCCTGTCAACGAAAAACCCTTTACAACTTTGAATAAAAAGAAACTATTGAGGTCAATGATACACAATGATACAGCTACAGACACTAAGCAGTAAATGCATGAAAAATGATGATAAATACTGGTGCAATATTGAACAACATTTTAAACAAATCTGTTTGTTGTTTAATTTATAAGTACCGGTCAAGGAAAACAAATTTATTTATTAATAGATAATGTCTGGTTCTTTTTTCATGTACTGATAGGCAAAAAATAGACGGAATGTTATTTATAAACTTTATTGAAAGAATAAAATCAATAATGTATAAAACAAATATATTTTATTGAATTCAACACTGCAAATCTGGATCATAGCTCTTCATGTTTTTAGCTCACCTGGCCCGAAGGGCTGGGCCAAGTGAGCTTTTTCAATCACTTGGCGTTTGTCGTCTTTAACGTTTACAAAAATCTTCTCCTCTGAAACTACTAGGTCAAATTTAACTAAACATGGCCAAAATCATCATTAGGGTATTTAGTTTGATAATTGTTTCCGGTGACCCGGCCAACCAACCAAGATGGCCGCCATGGCTAAAAATAGAACATAGGGGTAAAATGCAGTTTTTGGCTTATAACTCAAAAACCAAAGCATTTAGAGCAAATCTGATTGGGTTTATATTAGGTCAAGATCTATCTGCTCTGAAAGTTTCAGATGAATTGGACAACTGGTTGTTAGAGTGCTGCCCCTGAATTGGTATTTTTAAGGAAATTTTGCTGTTTTTGGTTATTATCTTAAATATTATTATAGATAGAGATAAACTGTAAACAGCAAAAATGTTCATCAAAGTAAGATCTGCAAATAAGTCAACAGAACCAAAATGGTCTGTTGACCCCTTAAGGAGTTATTGCCCTTTATAGTCCATTTTTAACCATTTTTCGTAAACCTTAGTTATCTTTTACAAAAATTTTCTCCTCTGAAACTACTGGGCCAAATAAAATAAAACTTGGCCACAATCATCATTGGGGTATCTAGTTTTAAAATTGTGTGCGGTGACCTGGCCAACCAACCAAGATGGCCGCTATGTCTAAAAATAGAACAAAAGGGTGAAATGCAGTTTTTGGCTTATAACTCAAAAACCAAATCATTTAGAGCAAATCTGATTGGGGTTAACATTGTTAATCAGGTCAAGATCTACCTGCTCTGAAATTTTCAGATGAATTGCACAATGGGTTGTTAGAGTGCTGCCCCTGAATTGGTAATTTTAAGGAAATTTTGCCGTTTTTATGCCCACCTACGATAGTAGAGGGGCATTATGTTTTCTGGTCTGTGCGTCCGTTCGTCTGTTCGTTCGTTCGTTCGTTCGTCTGTTCGTTCGTCCGTCTGTCCCGCTTCAGGTTAAAGTTTTTGGTCAAGGTAGTTTTTGATGAAGTTGAAGTCCAATCAACTTGAAACTTAGTACACATGTTCCTTATGATATGATCTTTCTAATTTAAATGCCAAATTAGAGTTTTGACCCCAATTTTACGGTTCACTGATAGAAAATGATAGTGCAAATTTCAGGTTAAAGTTTTTGGCTTCAGGTTAAAGTTTTTGGTCAAGGTAGTTTTTGATGAAGTTGAAGTCCAATCAACTTGAAACTTAGTATACATGTGCCCTATGATATGATCTTTCTAATTTAAATGCCAAATTAGAGTTTTGACCCCAATTTTACTGTTCACTGAACATAGAAAATGATAGTGCAAATTTCAGGTTAAAGTTTTTGGCTTCAGGTTAAAGTTTTTGGTCAAGGTAGTTTTTGATGAAGTTGAAGTCCAATCAACTTGAAACTTAGTATACATGTGCCCTATGATATGATCTTTCTAATTTAAATGCCAAATAAGAGTTTTGACCCCAATTTTACGGTTCACTGAACATAGAAAATGATAGTGCAAATTTCAGGTTAAAGTTTTTGGCTTCAGGTTAAAGTTTTTGGTCAAGGTAGTTTTTGATGAAGTTGAAGTCCAATCAACTTGAAACTTAGTATACATGTGCCCTATGATATGATCTTTCTAATTTAAATGCCAAATTAGAGTTTTGACCCCAATTTTACGGTTCACTGAACATAGAAAATGATAGTGCAAATTTCAGGTTAAAGTTTTTGGCTTCAGGTTAAAGTTTTTGGTCAAGGTAGTTTTTGATGAAGTTGAAGTCCAATCAACTTGAAACTTAGTATACATGTGCCCTATGATATGATCTTTCTAATTTAAATGCCAAATTAGAGTTTTGACCCCAATTTTATGGTTCACTGAACATAGAAAATGATAGTGCAAATTTCAGGTTAAAGTTTTTGGCTTCAGGTTAAAGTTTTTGGTCAAGGTAGTTTTTGATGAAGTTGAAGTCCAATCAACTTGAAACTTAGTATACATGTGCCCTATGATATGATCTTTCTAATTTAAATGCCAAATTAGAGTTTTGACCCCAATTTTACGGTTCACTGAACATAGAAAATGATAGTGCAAATTTCAGGTTAAAGTTTTTGGTCAAGGTAGTTTTTGATAAAGTAGAAGTCCAATCAACTTGAAACTTAGTATACATGTTCCCTTTGATAAGATCATTCTAATTTTAATGCCAAATTAGAGAATTTATTCCAATTTCACAGTCCTTTAAACATAGAAAATGATAGTGTGAGTGGGGCATCCGTGTACTGTGGACACATTCTTGTTTGTTATTAACTTGAATATTAATATAGATAGCGATAAACTGTAAACAGCAATTATTTACAGCAAAGTAAGACCTAAAAATAAGTCTAACATGACCAAAATGGTCAATTGACCCCCTAAGGCGTTATTGGCCTTTATAGTAAATTTTTAACAATTTTTATAAAATTTGTCATTTTCCACAAAATGGGCCAATCATTATAAATAGGGATAATTGTATGCAGCAAGAATGTTCAGTAAAGTAAGATCTACAAACACATCACCATCACCAAAACACAATTTTGTCATGAATCCATCTGTGTCCTTTGTTAAATATTCACATACCAATAGACCAAGGTGAGCGACACAGGCTCTTTAGAGCCTCTAGTTTACAGGAATGTCCTGTACTCCCATAATTTTCAGATTTTGTATATAAGCATAAGCCCCTTAATTAATTAAGATAATCGATAGAGAGGAACAGTATATAGAACAGTATATAGCAAAATGTTCAGCACAATAAGATCTACAAATAAGTCGACATGATTTCATCTAACCATGACCTCATTTTCAAGGTTCATTGGTCAATGTAAATTTGTATGTAAGCATAAGCCCCTTAATTAATTAAGATAATCGATAGAGAGGAACAGTATATAGAACAGTATATAGCAAAATGTTCAGCACAATAAGATCTACAAATAAGTCGACATGATTTCATCTAACCATGACCTCATTTTCAAGGTTCATTGGTCAATGTAAATTTTTCGTGTTTTGGTCTGTTTTTGTAATACCATAAGCAATAGGTCAACTATATTTGGTGTATGGACTAATTGTGAGGTGTACATGTCTCCTTGGCAGGTGTCATTTGTCCTTGACCTCATTTTCATGGTTCATTGGTCAATGCTTAGTTTTTGAGTTTTGGTCTGTTTTTCTAATACTATAAGCAAATGGTGAACTATATTTGGTGTATGGAATGATTGTAAGCTGTAAATGTCTTTCTGGCAAGTGTCATTTGTCCTTGACCTCATTTTCATGGTTCATTGGTCAATATTAAGTTTTTATGGTTTGGTCTTTTTCTTGTATACTATAAGCAATAGATCAACTATGTTTGGTGTATGGAATGATTGTAAGGTGTACATGTCTGTCTGGCAGGGTTCATTTGATTTTGACCTCATTTTCATGGATCATTGATAATTTTAAGTTTATGTGATACTAGTATTAAAACTTTTCTTTAGGACTATCAACATAAAACCAATCATGGTTAGTAAAGCAGGCAAAAAATTTCAGCTTTTTTTCTCTTATTTCTATTATTTTGCCAATTATTATGAAAGCTTTAAATAGATACATGTAAGTATAAACTGGAAACATGGGAAACAGTAAAAATGATCATCAATACAAAATCTACATAAAGTCCACTAAATAAGATTTACAAATATCACGAAAAACAAGGAAACATAAATGATTACAATCACAGAAAAATAAAAATCAAATAGCGTATTTTTACAAGGTGAGTGATACAGACTCTCAAAAGTCTGTTGTTTATTAACTTGTTGATTTTCTATTTTGACAGAAAATGGGTCGTAAAAGAAAGAGTAAAGCTACTGTAGCTAGAGAGCAGAAGGAGAGAATGAGAAGTAGACGACAAAGCAGTGTTGCCTCTATAGAGTTGGCACCTCTAGGTGAGGAAGAACTCTTAGCCAGAAGGTTGGCTTCTCCTTGTGAGAAAAATCCTTCAAATGCCCAGAGGTTAGAACCTCCTCTGGGAAGCCTGTCTATCCAAAGCATGGATATGCCACTGAGCTCTGACTCCCCACCGTGGGTTTGTACTCCACCGAGAGTACCCTCACCAAAGCTTGGTGTTGCAGGACAGACGAAACTGGTGGTAGAAACATCATTAGATGTCACCAGTATAATTGAAACAAAGCAAAAGGTTCAAGAATACAATACTGAAACAATACTAAGAATAAACAGTACTGAACCAAATACTAGATTATACAATACTGAGTCAAATACTACAATATACAATACTGAATCAAACACTAGAATATACAATACTGAATCAATACTAGAAATCAATACTGAAGAATGCAATACTGAATCTAAACAAGAAATTAACAATGAACTAATGCAAGAAATGCAAACTGAACCTATACCAGAAGTAAAAACTAAACCCAAATCGGTGTACAGAAAACAAGAAATAAAAGACACAAAGATATCAACATTACAAACAGACCAGTCAGATGGCGAGATCGAATCGAAAATAAGGCTAACATTAGAATTTGATGAACCACCAAAAACAAAAAAAGCGAAGTTAGAATCTGTATGTAGTTCAGGCTTTAAAATGTTGCCTCCTGATGTTCATTTAAACATAGCTTCAGGGAATGAACAAAGCAATAATATTAAGTCAGTAAAAGTGAATGGTAGTTCAAAAAATAAAATGAATTTTATAGGTGGCAAAGTTGATATTAGAAACAATAAACATTCCTCTGATTCTTCTTATTATAGAAAAATAAGATCAAGAAAGCTGATTCAGGGGAAAACAGAAAATGAAGAAACTGACCTTAATTTAGTAGATCAAGAAGAAACTAGAAATGAGGTAAGGAATTTAGAAAATACAGATTCAGTTAATCAACCATTTATGATGCAAGGTAGTTTCCATCAAGGTGATGACAGGTTCAGAAACAATAGTGGTAAACAATGTGTAGCAAATTCATTAACAGCCATAGCTTACAGCAAACTCAGTTTGATTGATAATTGGAATATGACTTTCTTGGATGAAATCTTGATAGAAGGGAATATTTTGTATACCTGGATTCATGGTGATAATGAAGAGTTGTTAGTAACAGAATTACCGAAAATGGTTGAAATAAGAGATATGATTGTTAAATGTAACAGAAAAGAGTCGATATTAGCTTTGATAGATAATAATGGTAAAATTGAATTTAATGTTCTTTCTTTGGATCATGCTCTTCAAGAGGCTCTTATTGATTCAGATGGATGTTTTGTTTGTGTAAGGGGTTTTACTAGTGCCATTATTAGGCAAAATGGGAAAATGTATTTATTTGATTCGCATGCTAGAAATTGTTTTGGTTTACAAGACAGCTGTGGTAAAAGCGTTGTTATTCAGATTAATGATGTGAACAGTTTGTACCAACACTTTTACAATTTTGTGCAAGGGGATGTAAATGCAGAATTTGAAGTAACAGGTATCAACATCGAAATTCAAGATGAAGATTCTGTCACTAACAATGTTGACAAATTTATTGGAAATATTAACAATAGAGAGGTTTTAGAGGATGAAAACAACTCTGACGTAGAATTTATTGGTGTCCCAACTCAAACATGCTATTTATTTAATCCAATTGATTATTATACAAAAAGAAAACTTTGTAATATTTTAGATATTAAATCGAAATTTGTTTTGAAAATCCCGCTTATGCCAACACACAGTATAGGTACGCCTTTAAAATCAAAACAAATCACTGCAGACGGCAACTGTTTATTCAGAGCTATTTCATATGCAGTATCAAACAGGCAAGAAAACTTTAAACAAATAAGAAATGAATTAGTGCGCCACATGTTGCGTCATTCACATCAGTTCAATTCTTTTCTTGATTCTGAAACAGTCAATGAGTATATGAAACGTACTAATATGATAGAAGACAATGTTTGGGGAACTGAGTTAGAAATTATAGCTGCTGCTGATTTATTAAAAACTGACATTTTTACATATTTAGAAGGTAAATGGATTAAATACTCCTCAAAGCAAATCTGTAGCAAGAATAATGTGAATGATCAAGCAATTTATCTGAATAATGTAGGTAATCACTATGAAGTTGTTCTTTCTGTTTTACCTGGTGGTAAAGAAGCGGTAACGTTAAACAGTAAAGAAAGCGCCAAGAAAGGAAATCAATCTGGTGCAGAGAAAGACCAAATGAACTTACACTATGGACTATCTCATGCAGGTACAATGAAGAGAAAATATGAACAACATGAGTTGAATTTTCCAAAGAAATGCTTAAAAGAAGATGAAAATAGTTTTGGTTTAATTAAGAAAAAAACTTGTTTGGAATGGCCAGATCTAGCTGTCTGTAAACCTCTAGCACCAAACCAAGGTTTGACAAAAACTGAAAAAGAAAAACTAAAGTATCAGTTGGATGGTCAGTTTAGATTCAATAAAATAGAAAAGCAAAAAAGGAAGTATGAAAAAGACAGATCATACAAAGAAAAGTTAAGTCAAACAAGTAACGAAAAGTATAGGAATGATGCTAAATACAGAGAATCAAAGAAAAGAAAAAGCATTCAAAAGTATGCAAATGATATAGAACACAACAGTTATGTCAGAAACTCAAGCATTCAGAAATATGCTGATGATGATGATTTCAAAAGTAAGATTAAACAGGCAAGCATACAGAAATATGCTGATGATGATGAATTCAAAAGTAAAGTTAAACAGGCAAGCATACAGAAATATGCTGATGATGATGAATTCAAAAGTAAAGTTAAACAGGCAAGCATACAGAAATATGCTGATGATGATGATTTCAAAAGTAGAATCAAACAGGCAAGCATACAGAAATATGCTGATGATGATGAATTCAAAAGTAAAGTTAAACAGGCAAGCATACAGAAATATGCTGATGATGATGATTTCAAAAGTAGAATCAAACAGGCAAGCATACAGAAATATGCTGATGATGATGAATTCAAAAGTAAAGTTAAACAGGCAAGCATACAGAAATATGCTGATGATGATGATTTCAAAAGTAGAATCAAACAGGCAAGCATACAGAAATATGCTGATGATGATGATTTCAAAAGTAAAGTTAAACAGGCAAGCATACAGAAATATGCTGATGATGATGATTTCAAAAGTAGAATCAAACAGGCAAGCATACAGAAATATGCTGATGATGATGAATTCAAAAGTAAAGTGAAACAGGCAAGCATACAGAAATATGCTGATGATGATGAATTCAAAAGTAGAATCAAACAGGCAAGCATACAGAAATATGCTGATGATGATGAATTCAAAAGTAAAGTGAAACAGGCAAGCATACAGAAATATGCTGATGATGATGAATTCAAAAGTAAAGTTAAACAGGCAAGCATACAGAAATATGCTGCTGATGATGATTTCAAAAGTGAAGTCAAAGATCAGATATTGACTAGAAGAAAGAATGCCAAAGAGGACAGTAATGATGTTACAAAAGTTATTGAAAACTTTAGGAAAAATGTAAGTAAGGGTCCAGAATTTGTTTGTTCTTGCTGCTTTAGACTGTTATTCGAAAATCAAGTTGTACAATGTAAAAGAGAATTGTATAAACCAGGTTGTGGCAAAGATATAGCAGACATATGTATTTCTGAGAAGTATTTACATAGATGTTCAGAAGAATGCAAAGATGAATGTTTATATCAGGGAGCCAGCAGAGCTACACTTTGGATTTGTTACACATGCCATAGAAAGATTCTTAAAGGAAAAATACCTGCTGAATCTTTTGCTAACAACTTGGCTTTAGAAGATGTTCCACTAGAACTTAACAGATTAAATCAACTAGAACAACATCTTATTTCATTAAATATACCTTTCATGAAAATTGTTGCTTTACCTAAGGGTGGGACAAAAAGCTGTGCATGGCCCATGTGTTTGTGTACCATCAGATATTTCAAAGGTCACAACAACTTTGCCTAGATCAGAAGATGATAATTGTTTAGTGAAAGTAAAACTCAAAAGAAAATTACAGTACAAAGGTTATGAGGAATATCAGTTTGTGGACACTAAACATTTGGAAGAAGCCTTGTCCTTTTTAAAAGAAAAGAATGATTGGTATTCAAATGTTGAAATAAATGGAGAGTGGTTGAATCCAATTCCATCATCAAAGAATATTTGTGTTGCTGAAAAAAAAGACAATAAAAGTTATACAAAAACTGACAGAGTGAAAGAGGATAACTTGGAGGACAAATCAGATAAAAAAGAACAGGAAGATGCAGTTGATTCATATTTAGATGATAGTTTACAGGGTGTACAGTTGGACACATGCTTACAGCCTGCTGACATTGCACAGGAAGCATTGGATTTATTGTTTGATCAAGAGTTTGATTTATCGCCTGCAGAAGGAAATAATCCAGTCAGTTTACTGAAAGAAAACAGCATTGAAGCAAAAACCTTTCCAGTGCATTACCCTACAGGTAAAAACACTTGGAATGAGGACAGAGAAGAGAAACTATCTTTATTAAGATATTTTAATCTGAGATTAATGAGTGTTGAAAACAGGTTTGCTAGAGATACTTCCTACATATTCTTTAGCCAGTATATGTCTGAACTAGATAGGGTCATGTCAAATGTACAGATATCGTTACGGAAAGGGTCAGTTTTTTCAGATGGACAGAAAGTAACAAGTAAAATGCTGTGTAATAAGGAGTCATTAAATGGATTATTTAGAAAAGATGAAGCAATCAAGTTCATGAAGCCTGTCCGAGGAACACCACCATATTGGCAATCTGTTCAGAAGGATATTTTTTGTATGATTAGACAGTTAGGTATACCGTCATTCTTTGCTTCATTCTCATCTGCAGATTTTAGATGGAAAGAAATTGTAGAAACCATACTGAAGCAACAAGGAGATATTCGTAATGTTGACAGTCTTAGTTGGGATGAAAAATGTAAAGTTCTTTGTAGTAACCCTGTTACAACTACAAGAATGTTTGATCACAGATTTCACAAATTTCTTAAAGATGTTATAATGTCAGGTGCTGAACCAATTGGTCATGTGATTGACTACTTTTATAGAGTTGAATTTCAACAGAGAGGTTCTCCACATACTCATTGTGTATTTTGGGTAGAAGATGCCCCCAAATTTGGAGTAGACGATGATGATACTGTTACAAAGTTCATTGATAAATATATCTCTTGCAAATTACCATTGGAAAGTGATGACCCAGAGCTTACTGACATTGTTAAAACTGTTCAACAGCATAGCAAAAACCACTCAAAAAGTTGTCGCAAAAAAGGAACAGAGTGTCGGTTCAATTTCCCAAGACCACCATCTGAAAAAACATTTATATCCCGTCCAATTGAAGACGAGGAGGATAAGGAACATGATGAAGATGCTGATGATGGTAAGAAGTCAGATTCTGAAAGCAGTAAACAATCTGAAAAGACATTTATACCATGTCCAAAGAAACATGATGATAATGATCATCATGATAAACATACCGATGGTGATATTAATAAGAAATCAGAATCTAAGGGCAGTATCTTAAAAGCAAAACAGATGTTAGCATGTTTATGGAATGTAATTAAAGAGTGTGAAGATAAAACTTTGACTACCAGTGAATTATTTTTGAAAGCCGGATTGTCTCAAGAGGATTTTCAAGAATGTTTTAGATGGATAACAAACAGAAATACTGTAGTATTGAAGAGAAATAAAGATGAGTTGTTTATTAATCAGTACAATCCTCATCTGCTAAAATCATGGAATGCAAATATGGATATTCAGTACATTTTGGATGCCTACTCATGTGTGGTTTACATTATAAGCTATATAAGCAAATCAGAACGTGAACTCGGCTTGTTGCTGCAGCAGACAAAAACTGAGGCAGCTGATGGAAATTTGGATGCACAACGGACTATGAAAAAAGTAGGTACAGCATACTTTCACTTTCGCGAACTCAGTACACAAGAAGCTGTTTTCAGAGTCATAGGTTTACGTTTGAAAGAGTGTTCAAGAAAAGTGCAATTCATTCCACTAGGAGAAAACCCATGCAGAATGAGTATACCCCTCAAAGAACTTCAACAAAAATCAAAAACATTGAAGATGAAGAAGTCTATAGATGATGGCAGTGATGATGATGATGATGGTGATAGTGATGATATTTGGCTGAAAAGTATAACTGACAGGTATAAAAATAGGCCTGATTTAGAACGATTTGATCAGATGTGTTTAGCAACATTTTGTTCCGAATTTTCAGTGTTGGCAGAGACACAGATACCAAATAAAATTAATGAGGACACTACATTCAAACTTAAGAATGATATGGGGTATATAAGAAAGAGGACAAGAACTTCTGATGCTGTTATCAAATATGCAAGATTTTCTGTAGAGTCAGCTCCTGAACAATACTACCAAAGTATATTACAGTTATTTTTGCCTTACAGATTAAATGAACAATTGAAACCACCACAGTTTTTATCATATGCAGATTTTTATAACTCTGGATTCATAAGGTACAGTCAGATGGAAGACCTCAGTTCAGTTCAAAATATAGTCAACTTTAACATGTCAAAATTTGTGAAGAAAGACCAGGAGCTAGAGATTGCAGAGAAACAATTGGAAGAAAGAGGATATCAAGAGGATGCATGGGCACAACTATGTCCAGAAACAGAGAAAGAAAGACTTGAATGTAATGAAATTGGTGAAAACACAACCACTCAAGAGGTAGATAGTCCTGAATTAGGAATACCAGATTTGAATCAAACTGACAAGTCAACTGATAAAAATGAAATGGTTCAAAAAACAAGTTTTGCACGGTCTGAAGTTATACCGTTGTTGAGAACTTTGAATGAGAAACAAAAGCGCATATTTTTTAAGATCAGAGAGTGGTGCAATTTAAAAGTAAATGGTAAGAATCCACCGCCATTTCATGTTTTTGTAACTGGAGGAGCCGGAACAGGCAAAAGCCATTTGATTAAATGCTTGTATTATGAGGCCACAAGAATTCTTGCACACTGTTCCCCAAATCCTGATGATTTGACTGTGTTGTTAACGGCACCAACTGGCACGGCAGCTTTTAATATAAATGGATTGACAATTCACAGTTCACTTTCCATTTTTAAAGGTTTATCTGTTGAGAAAGCTATGCTAGGAGAAGATAAGCTGAATAGTTTGAGGTCCAAATTAGAGAATTTACAAATTCTCATCATAGATGAAGTCTCAATGGTCAACAAAAGGTTGTTATTTTTTATTCATGAAAGGTTGCGTCAAATTAAGAAAAGGCCTGAGAAGTATCCTTATGGAGGAGTTTCAGTGATAGCAGTGGGTGATTTCTATCAATTACCACCAGTAAAATCAAAAAGGTCAGATAAACTTTATGTTAATGATCCATCAAATCCTTTGAATTATCTGTGGAATGATCTTTTTTCTGTTGTGGAATTAGATGAAGTCATGAGACAGAGAGAAGATAGTTTGTTTGCCCAGTTGTTGAATAGACTAAGGGTCAAACAGAACAATTATCCACTAAAATGTTCAGATCAAGAAATGTTGAAAGAGTGCATAGATAGTGGACCAGATGAAGCTCTGCACATTTATGCTACTAATAATGAAATTAACATGTACAATAATGAAATGATTATGAAGTTGTCGAGTGAGCCCAAATTAATTGAAGCTCAAGATTTTGAAAAGGATAAGACAACAGGGAAACTTACGAAGAGAAGACAGAATTTTGCAAAAACTAATATTTGTCTTCCAACATCAATCCTGTTAGCAGAAGGAGCTCGTGTGATGATGATAAAAAATGAAGCAGTCAGTGATGGTTTGGTGAATGGTGTTATGGGTACTGTTCTCAGTATTTCAGAATTTTCAAAAGGAGCATTACCGAACAACATATATATTCATTTTGATAATGATAGAGTTGGAAAAAATGCAAAAGTACAGAAGATAATAAATGGAAAAAGATGTGTTGGATTAGAACCATCTATAGAAAGTATACCATTCAGTAATGGAACAAGAAAACAGTATCCTCTGCAGCTAGCATGGGCATGTACTGTTCACAAGGTTCAGGGTTTGACAGTGCCACAGGCAGTTGTCTGCTTGAATAAATGTTTTGCTTATGGTCAGGCATATGTTGCATTGAGTAGAGTTACTTCAAAAAATGGGCTGACTATATTACCAATTGATGATAAAACTTTGAACAAAAAAATATACAGTGATCCTGATATAATGGAAGGAATCAAATCCATGGATAATTTTTTGTCTCAAAATGACACCATAGTTTCAAATCATAAAGCAGGTTTGTCAATAGTTTACCACAATATTCAAGGTCTAAAGGCTCACCAAAATGATTTGAAAGCCAATTCAGACTTCCAAAATGCAAATTATATCTGTTTGACTGAAACATGGTTGGAATCTTGTAGTGATGATGTTCACCTTCCTAATTATAAACTTCATCATTTGCCAAGGTCAGCAGCATTTGCATCAAATAATCCTTTGTATGCTTCTTTACAAGAAATGAGTCATGGTGGAGTTGGTGTATATGTTAAATCAGATTCTGAGTATGAAGAATTTGATACATCTCAAAAAAATCTTGAATGTATGATTTTCAAAGTTCTGAAAATGAATGTTCTAATTGCTACAATATATAGAACTCAAAAATACCAAATTGAACTATTTTTAAGAAATGTTGGTGCTCTTTTGTCAGAATTGACACAGCTTTCAAGCAGTATTATTGTTTTAGGAGACTTTAATCAAGACATCATAAAGGGTGGCAGATCAATACAAGATTTTATGGCTTCATTCGGATTTGAACAGTTAGTACAAGAGGCAACAACAGAGGGTGGTACACTGATTGACCATGTTTATATCAAAAGTTGTGAAAAAGTACAAGTAAGTGTTATTCCAACTTATTACAGTTATCATGATGCAATATCTGTCATTCTGGAAATAAACCCTACTACTTGAAAGCTGTATAGTATTAATAGAAAATGATAAGAGTGCCTTAAACATGTTTAAGGAAAATTCATTTTGTACAAAACGATCAAAAGTTTCCCTACATATTATTTTTCAAAATACTAAGCCGGTACTTACAACTTAGTTTTGTATATATGTTCTTTATGTGTTTAAATTTCAAGTTTATTAATAGTTTCCCTATTTTATTTAGCTATGTATCAAACTCTAAATTATATTATAAAGTGAAATTTGTTTCTTAACTGAATATTATAAGAGTTTTATATGTTTACTTTAATTTCAGATCAAATTCGTAGTCATCAGTGGTAAAGAATTGAAATCAATTGTCTAACTTTTTGTGCATGCTTTGGTAATTTTAATACAGCACTTGCCAACGGGTTAGATAGTTGATAAATATATATCATCAGCTGAGAAATGTCTATTTATGATTAAGAAGTAAAAAGAAATAGGAGATAGAAGATTAAAATACAGCATTATGTAAAGGTAAGTTCGATCAAATAGTATTTACAAAAGATAACTAATGCAAACTGTCTAAGGGCCAGTGTGAGTGTTTGACACAATTCCAACTGTCCTGTGTTGTCTGTTATCATATGTTTGAAAGCGTCATCTGTTGTCTTTCTGTTGTCTGGAAACTTTATATCAAGTCAGGTCACTCTGTTTGACTTTGATCTTTATACAAGTAAAGCATTGTTTGATTTGTGTACTGTGCATAACTTGTACTGTAGAATGTAGGTTAAATAATCTGGTTGCTGATGCACCATGGGGGTCCTATATCAAGTCAGGTCACTCTGTTTGACTTTGACCTTTGATCTTTATGGAAGTAAAGCATTGTCTGATTTCTGTACTGTAGAATGTAGGTTAAATAATCTGGTTGCTGATGAATCATGGGATGGGGGGTGGGTGGGTTGTCCTATATCAAGTCAGGTCACTCTGTTTGACTTTGACCTTTGATCTTTTTGGAAGTAAAGCATTGTCTGATTTCTGTACTGTAGAATGTAGGTTAAATAATCTGGTTGCTGATGCATCATGGGATGGGGGGTGGGTGGGGTGTCCTATATCAAGTCAGGTCACTCTGTTTGACTTTGACCTCTGATCTTTATGCAAGTAAAGCATTGTCTGATTTCTGTACTGTAGAATGTAGGTTAAATAATCTGGTTGCTGATGCATCATGGGATGGGGGGTGGGTGGGGTGTCCTATATCAAGTCAGGTCACTCTGTTTGACTTTGACCTTTGATCTTTATGCAAGTAAAGCATTGTCTGATTTCTGTACTGTTGAATGTAGGTTAAATAATCTGGTTGCTGATGCATCATGGGATGGGGGGTGGGTGGGGTGTCCTATATCAAGTCAGGTCACTCTGTTTGACTTTGACCTTTGATCTTTATGCAAGTAAAGCATTGTCTGATTTGTGTACTGTAGCAAATGAATAGACAACACTTTGTATGCATAAAGATCATGGTCACTCTGACCTTGACTCTTGATTCCAATGTCATTGTCTCAAAATTGAATTTACTATAGTAAACGGTAACTTATATGTATGTCCTGGGTTTTAGATGTGCTCATTTTTTATTAGATGTGTGTTATTTATTGGTCAGATGGACTTTAAGTTTTGGTTGAGAATGAAATGTAATAGATATAATATGTGTATACTTTGTAAATGACTGCATAAGAAGAAATGATGTCCTTATATTGAATAGCTCAATTGTTAGAGTATTAAAGTTTGTATGCCATGTAATGATAATGTATTGAAGGTTTTTTTTGACAGAAGACAATGCATAGTTTTGTTTTTTTCCGGTAAATTTATTTGTACTGTTTATAAAGCTTATTTCCTGTAGCCACAAGCATTTATATATCAGTTAGAATTTTAAATGTAATTTGCACAATTGCAATTAATGAGTATGTACCATGTTTAAATTTTCAATGAACAAATATTTTATTTGCATTGCCAACTGAGTTAGAAATACATTATAAACATGATTAACTGACTGTAATATTTTTGAAATTGAAAAGTCTAATGAAAGTATCAAAACTGTCAGTAGTATAAAAACTTTAAATCTTAACATAAAATAATAGAGAAATTTATCCTCCTACAAAACAACAGTAACACATTTCCTTTGTTTTCACTGTAATTCATATTTTTCTGTATATGTTTTATACTATATACTGTTACTTCACAGCTGTACAACTGTATCATTTGCTATTGATGTATTTGATTGTAAACCTTTTTATCAGCATGTTTTTTTTCCGAATATAGCATATATAACCTATATATATATATATATAAGTACGTTTAAACAAGTGACAACTCTACGACAGATCCATCCGTTGGATCAATAGTGAAGGTGATACACAGCTGAATTCATAATTACTCTAAATATCAAGACAACAATGTTAAATCTGCAAATCTTTGGAAGCAAATTTGTGTTCTTCCCCTGTTGGGATTCGAACTCGTGCTATTGGGATATCAACACTGCCATCACTGTATCTAACGCTCTAGACTGCTCAGCCATATATATATACATATTATAGACAAACAGCAATCTATGGTGGTATTATATTTTAATCTTGATGATTTGTGCATCCTAGGTGAAATGGATTTAAATCCAAAACATCAGATTGTTTTTGTTCAGTAAAATGAAGATAGAAATTGAAAATAAGAAACAAACCAACTATACCAACAATAAATTCTGTGGCTTTGTGGTGATTACTGATCGTTTTGTCTAGTTTACTTCAGTATCCTCAGACAATACTATTCCAATGTTTATCTTGAACAATAATTTATTGGCATTAAATCTTTTTATTTAAGATTTATATATGCAATATATATATATGCAAAGGAGAAATGGTGGAGCGGTGAATAATTAATTTGAATTTTTATTTTGGATATTGACAATATTCACATTAAAATGTGCTATTACAGGTACAAAGTCCTTTTATACCCAAAGACACCAGACAAAGTATACTATTAAATAATTTTACATATTTTTATTTAATTAGGAACAATTTTGAAAGTTCGACTAATACTTAAAATGTTTCTAACAAGTACAAGAAATTCAGGAAATCAAAATTTAACGAAGATGTGTCTGTCATGTTATTTATTTAAATTTAGGTGTTTTCACTATTAATACACAAACTTGCTTTCACTAAAAGAAGAATCATGGTTTAGCTAGGTTGAATATACACTTTTACTAGGAAAATAATTATGTTTTTACAATAATTTTGTATTTGATTTCCATATGATTAAATGTATTAACTGTCTTTTACATTTTTGTTATTCATTCATCCTACCAGCATGCTCTTTTGCAAATGGCAAGAACAATTTTTTTGTATGTCCCTGTCATAGCAAAAGGGGCACTAAGTTTTACCCTTGTCTGTCTGCATGTCCGCACATCCCATAATTTGTTTCTGGTCTCTTACTTTAGTTACCTCAAACAAATAATATGAAACTTATACACAATACTTATTACCAGAAAAAACAGATCGAGATTGAATTTTGATGGTGTCACTTTATCCATTCTATGGTTATGCCCCTTTACAAATTGAAAAATTACTAATTTTTTGGATTCCTTTCTTTAACTTTAGTTTGCCATACCAAATGTTATGAAACTTATACACAATGCTTATTATCTTAAAACACAGACCAAGTTTGAAATTTGGTGGCGTCACTTTTATGGTTCTAGAGTCATGCCCATTTACAAATGGAAATATTGCTGAGTTTTTCGTTTAGGTTCTAATAACTTAAGTTTGCCTGAACCAAATGGTATGAAATCCATACACAATGCTTATAACCACAATACACAGATCAATTTTGAATTTTGGTGCGTCATGTTTACCTTTCTAAAGTAATGCAGCTTTACAAATGGAAATATTGCTGAATTATTTGTTTCCCTCAACCAAATGTTATGAAACTTATACACAATGCTAATTACCACAAAAAACAGGTTAAGTTCGAATTTTGGCGTCACTTTCATTGTTCAAGAGTTATGCTCTTTTTCAAATGGAGAAATTGCTAAATTTTTCGTTTCCGTTCTCTAATTTAAGTTTGCCTCAACTAAGTGTTATGAAACGTAAACACAATGCTTATTACCACAAAAATTTGATCAAGTACATATATGGGTATTGTCACTTTTACCGATCTTGAGTTATCTCCCTTTAACAGGGGGCATCATCTGTGTCCCATGAACACATTCCCCATTTATTATTTCATCTTTTGATTCTGTGAATGTTAACATAGCTTGAAATATTTTTACTGTCAATTATGGTTATACCCTTAAGGAAAGGTCAAATATCTTTGGGCTAAATATTACAAAGTTATGCCTTAATGATCCACCATTTTCCACTTCCAGACTTCTGAAACTATCACAATTTATTATATGATCCAGTCAAAAATTAACATCCTGTATATTTAACTCTAGGTTTTGTCTATCCATTATGATTCAGGTAAATGTTCTTATTTGGGCAGAAAACTAAGCAACAAACTTATAGTCGTAGAATGCATTTAAAAGCTCGCAAACACGCATAAAACCGTTAAAATATGACAAAAAGAACAAATTCGCTTTTTAGGACATGACCTTGACTATTGACCTTGTGACCTTTGAAAGGTCATTGGTCCACGATGTCATTATAAAAGATCCCATGGGTCTAGGACCTTTGGTTCAAGAGTTAAAGCTAATTTTGTCTTTTCAGAAACCCTTAACGGGGGTTATGCCCATTAAGGGTATGTCAAAGCTCTTCGGTCAAAATGTAAAAAAGTTGCGCCTTAGTCAACTCAACATTTTCCACTATTTACTATTTCTGTAAGTATAATCGTTTTTAAGATATCCAATAAAAAGTTGAAAGGTCAAATGTCAAGGTCAACCTTAAAAACCTTGAAAACGCACTAAAAATCCTATATATAAGGTTAAAAACACTAAATTCGCCATCTGGGACATGACCTTGACCTTTGACCTTTTGACCTTTGTCAAGGTCATTCGTCCACAATGTCATTGCTGAAGACCCCATGGGTCTAGGACCTTTGGTCATGTAGTAAAAGCTGATTTTCTCTTTTCAGAAACCTAAAACAGGGATTATGCCCCTTACAGAAAGGTCAAATCTCTTCGGTCAAAATGTAACAAAGTTGCGCCGTAATGACCCAAACATTTTCCACTATTTAAAACTTCTGTAAGTATAATGGTTTCTGAGATTATCTCATAACAAGGTGTTAGGTCAAAGGTCAAGGTCAACATACAAACTTGACCTTGAGGTATTTTACAAAGATACATGAATTGATGATGAATGGTGAAGATCCTAGGTGTCTACGACTTACGGTTTCTGAGTTTTGGTGGTCAACCGACACCGGTTAATTTTCATAGGGGCATAACCCTACCAATGAGTTGTTGAATCTTTTCGATCCAAATGTAACGAAGAACCGGGGTCTGGTCCTGAACAAATTTCACCCTTTGTTTTTTTTCTACCTTTTACGGTTACGGTGTTTGAACGATAACAAGGTTTTTGGGTTTCGGAGGGATAACTCCGAACCGACAAAATATTTCGACTAACAGGGTGAGTTCCAGATAGGTATTCATGACACCGATACAAAGTGTGAACATGAAAGCGACACGTCTTACGGTTAACGCGGCTAAATTTGTCAAAGTTTGGCGGAAAAAGAATAATAATAATAATAATAATAATAATAATAATAATAATAATAATAATAAACAGAAGAAATACAGTAAGGTCTTTCCCTTTAGTAAAAGGAAAGACCTTAATAATAATCAGAAGAAATACAGTAAGGTCTTTCCCTTTAGTAAAAGGAAAGACCTTAATAATAATAATAATCAGAAGAAATACAGTAAGGTCTTTCCTTATAGAAAAAGGAAAGACCTTAATAAT